>APFE030557731.1:505542-516553 GCA_000404065.3 Pinus taeda | reverse complement strand
TTTGAAGCCATGTGAGTTAAAAGGAGGTCCCCCATCAGTGACTAGTTCCCTAGGCAGTCCAAATCTAACAAAGATCTCTTCAAATAAAAATGTTAATATTGATCCTTCATTAGCTTTGAGGAGTGCCTTAGCTTCTACCCACTTAGTCATATAATCCGTGCATACTAGTATGTAAACTTTTTGATTGGATGGAGGGTTAATGGGACCTATAAAATCTAGTGCCCATCCTTCAAAAGGTTCAAGAGTTACCTGGGGATTGAGTGGCATTTCATCCCTGTGATTAGGCTGGCCCATTCTTTGATAGCTATCGCAGGCCCTGACATATTTCTTCGCATCCTTGAAGATTGAGGGCCAGTAGTAACCCATCCTGAGAACCTTGTGGCTGTTCTTTTGTCTGCGAAATGTCCTCCACAAGGGCCATCGTGGCAGGCTTTCAATACATCATAAATTTGATCTTCGCCAATGCATCTCCGGATCTCCTGATCTAGTCTTGTGTGAAACAGACAGCCGCTTATCCAGCTATACCTAGCGCTTTTCTGAATAATTTTCCTTTTTTCTCTATGCGATAGGTGTGATGGTAATTTCCCTACAAGTAAGTGGTTGGCAATGTCTGCATACCAAGGTGAGTGAGCAGATACTGCAAATAAATACTCATCAGGAAAAGAATCATCTACTGGAATATTTTCATTAGTTTTTAACCGAGAAAGGAAATCAGCAACTACATTCTCTTTTCCTGGTCGATCTACATTGTGATATCAAATTCTTGTAATAACAATAACCATCTGGTAACTCGAGCATTTGTAATTGATTTGTTCATTAAGTATTTAATGGCCGAGTGGTCAGTATGCACAAAAGTAGTTTAACCAGTAATGTAATGCCGAAACTTATTGATAGCATAAATGACTGCAAGGAATTCCTTCTCAGTAACTGTATAATTAAGTTCTACGGGAGTCATGTTTTTACTAATAAAATAAATGGCATATGGAAGACTGTTTTCTTCCTGTCCCAAGATAGCTCCAATGGCAGTTTCTGAGGCATCAGAGGATATATGAAAGGGGAGCACCCAATCAGGTCCTCTTAAAATGGGCGCTGTAGACAACTGATGTTTAAGTTCATTGAATGCTTTTTCACAATCATCAGTCCACTTAAATTCAACATTTCTCGTTAGTAACACAAACAGAGGAGAAGCTATTTTAGAAAAATTCTTGATAAATCTTCTATAATACCTGGCATGTCCTAAGAAACTTCTCACAAGTTTGGGTTTTGGGGATAGGGAGGGTCTGAATTACCTGTATTTTAGCTGGATCGACTTGAATTCCTAAAAATGAGACAAAGTGACCCAATACAATACCTTGATTCATCATCATATGGCATTTTTCAGTACTTAAGGCAAAGTGTGCTTCTATACATCGCTTAAGTACTTTTTCAAGGTTCTGTAAAGCATCCTCAAAGGTCGTGCCATAAGGAGTAAATTCGTCCATAAATATTTCTAAAGAATCATTTAACATATCAGAAAAAATGCCTATCACTGCTCTTTGAAATGTTGCTGGGGCATTACATAGCCCAAATGGAAGAACCCTATAGGCAAAGGTCCCCCATGGGCTAGTAAAAGTGGTTTTGTCCTGATCCTGGGGTGCAACCTTTATCTAATTATATCCACT
The DNA here is from genome assembly GCA_000404065.3 of Pinus taeda. Taxonomy (NCBI): domain Eukaryota; kingdom Viridiplantae; phylum Streptophyta; class Pinopsida; order Pinales; family Pinaceae; genus Pinus; species Pinus taeda. Next base: position 514,892 of record APFE030557731.1, on the reverse strand, counting down.
AAATCCATCCAAAAAGGAAAAGAATTTCTTACCTACCAAGTTATCTAATACCTGATCAATGAATGGTAAAGGGAAATGGTCTTTCTAGGTGGCCTTATTTAGGGCTCTATAGTCCAGACATACTCGCCATTTCCCATTTTTCTTGGGTACAATTACTAGTGGAGAAACCCATTCACTATCAGATATGGGGTATATAAATCCTGCATTCAACAATTTTTGAAGTTCTTCTTTTACAATTTCCCTTAAATTGGGATTCATCCATCGTTGGGGTTGACAGACTGGGCGGGATCCTTCTTTAATATAAATGCGGTGGGTGCATAGTTCAGGAGAAATCCCCTTCATATCTGTATAATCCCATGTGAATGCTTCTTTATTTTCACGAAGTAGCTTCATTAACTATTGTTTTTTATCGTTTGTTAGATTAGGATTTATATTTAATGTTTTACCTAGCTCGATTTCTACTGTTATACTTTTGGAGGGGCTGCCAGCTAATGTCTGAGGAAGACTTTTAGTTTCAAGGTTGTGCTGGGATTCAGATTCCAAGATTGCAGTGAAGTGACTATGTATTTCTGGACTCACCAAAGAAGGTTCAGAAATAAATTTGCTGATTAATTCATCTTCGGTTGAGTCTTTGAAGGTTAAAGCTTGTCCAACAGTTAAAATAGGTTGGGCTTCCTCATCCTCATAATCTAACCATACTGAATTGTCATTATTAATCATGGGTGTGGCATGAGGATAAAGAGTCAGCTGTTTGGTTTCCTGCCCATTAGATATTGTCATTGATCTAGATCTACAGCTGATAAAGGCATCTGCTGTAGCCAGCCAAGGTCTTCTTAGAATCAGTGGATGACCCCCCAACTTTGTTTTAGTTTGTAACACAACAAAGTCGGCTGGGTAATTCCAAGATTCTACGGAAATTACCAGGTCTTCAATGACTCTTTTGGGTTTAATTGTAAAGCGGTCAACCAGCTCTAGAATGGTTGGGGTTTCCCTAATTAAATGTTTCAACTGCAGTAATTGTGCTGTTTCAAGTGTCATAATGTTTATTGCAGCACCCAGATCTACTAGAACTTTAGAGACAAGGTTTTACCAACCTGAACTGTTACTGTAGGGTGACTAGGGTCACCATATTTCACAGGGGGGTCTTTTTCTGTCATCAAAGCAGTCAGTTCTCCCATCACATGGACTGTGAGGGGTTCCTTCACTTTTCTTCTAGGCTTTTTAATACAGATATCCCTAACGGTTTTAGCATAAATAGGAACATCTCTTAGTGTTTGCAATAGCCGAATTTTGACATATAAATTTTGCAGTTCTCCTAAAAGGTTAAAAGCAGGTGGCTCAAATGTTTTGGTAAGAGCCAGTCATTCAGGGAAGGGTGGCTCTGCTATTTGAGCAGTCTTGTTAGAAGATGATTCAACTGTTTCAGCATTGTTGTTAGATCTTTTCTTTTCTAGTTTCCTCTTTTTCAGAGTCAGTAATGTCATCAATGATAGGTTCAACTATCCTCCCAGAACGTAAATGGATATCATTACATTGCATAGGGGAAACAGGTTGACTTTGGATATCAATTACCTGCAGAGCTTTATTATTATTCGGGTTGGGGTTAGGTTGTACAGGCAGTTGGGGTCTGATTGAATAGTTATTCGGTGGAGCGTTAGATGGTAAGGAAAGAGATTGTTGGTGTTGAGGAAATGGAATCTGTTGGGTTGTCTAGTTTGGATTCCATTGATTGAAATAAGGTTGTTGAAGAGTCCAAGGATTCCACATGGTAGGGTCAGTAAAAGGAGGATTTGGTTGTTGCATGGGTGGAAATTGCATTGGATTAAAGGGTGGGTATTGCATTTGATTCATGGGTGGGTAATTTGTTTGAAAAGGAGAGTGATTATTCCAACGACTAAATGATGTGTTAGAATTCATACCTTGTCTTTGTGGTTGCCATTGCCTCCTTTGTGTCATCAGGTACACTGCTTCAACTTCTTCTTCAGTTGATTGCAGTGTTGCCTTTATTCCTAGCAAAGAAGGGCATTGTTGAGTCTCATGATCCTTTTCACAGATGGTACAAATTGGTACCTTATCCAATGGGCATTCCCTCAGTGGGTGCTTCCCTCTGCATTTGGAACAGAAAATAGCCAGAGCAGCTTCTGCTTCTGCCTGCTTCTTTTTAACATGCAGGGCATCAATTTGTGAAGCAAAAGAGCTTAACATTTCAGTTTTAAATTCTTCAAGAAAATTACCTATTTCAGCTCGTGTTGCTCCTCCACTTGCTGATTTCTGGACTCTTGAGTATATGTTGTCCCTACTTTTAGATCTTCTTGCTGCTCCTCTGGAACATCTCATACAGAGGTTGATAATCTCATCAAATGGTTCTTTGGAGATATCCCCTTTTCCAAGCATATTTAACATATCCAGGCAGTCATCTCGTACCCCTTTTAGCAGTGTTGTCTTCAGAATATCCTTACTCATAGTCGGATGATCTGATCGCTGCAGATTATACTGCAGTCTCTCTACAAAGTCCTCTAGAGTCTCGTCCTCTTTCTGGACCATTTTAAACAATTCTTCCTTCCTTTCTCTTGTTCGACAGTAATCCTGATATTTGGTCAAAAAACTTTCTTTCATCTGATCCCATGTAGTGATCAACTGAGCCCCTAAGCTCATAAACCACCTTAACGTGTTCCCTTTCAGTGTTTTTGGAAACAGTTTTAATTTCTGAGTAGGAGTTACATAATCATAACTCCTACACAGTATATCAAATTCAAAGAGGAACTCATCAGGATCTTCAGAGGATAACCCATGAAAATTAGGTAATGTTGCAGGTGGAATGTTCTTCATAGGGATTGTTCCTCTTGGGAGATCCCCAATAGGAAATTCCAGGGTGGAGAGTGAATTTTCCCCCCTTCCTTCCGCTCTGTTGTCTTCCATTGGTCTTTTTCCTGAATCGCTTGCTCTGTTTTCAGTATTCTCTGTTTCTTCAGGTTCTTCTACTGGTTCCTCAACGTACTATGGTGTTTCCAGCTTCCTTTCAGGTCCTAGTACTTCCTTCGTCTGGTGATCTGTTTGGGAGGAATACTGGATCTGAGGTCTTCGGGAACTTGTTCTTTGGGATGTCTCGGCCTTTGAAATGATCTAGTCGATGAAAGTTTTTCTTCCTCCTCCTGTTCCCTTGCTGCCTGTGAAGTTATCTTTCCTGCGTCCTCTCATGCACCTGTTATTCTAAAGGAAAATCATTAATGCCTTTAAAATCTTTTAGTCGCCTTCCCCGGCAACGGCACCAAAATGTTGGTTGCTCGAATTGTTTATTGATTAAATAGTCGAGTACCACATTAAATTGTCAACCCGTGAAAGTCCTTTTGTTTCAAAGGTGACCTCGTACTGTATGCACTTAATTCTAAAAGCATTAAAGGTTGTAGTATAAACAGATCTACTTTCTATCAAACCCTTACTCTGTGTTACAACAGTTATAATCTATTGCAGAAATGAAATGAAAGCAATTAATTAATGGTAACAAATTTGCAAAAAGAAAAGATGGCTGTTTGTAAACAGAGGACCAGGACCCTGTCCTCAGAATAAGGATGTTCAACACCTACCTCTGTGACCAGTTTGCCAATGCACACTGAAAATCCTAATCACCGGTGACACACTCTCACAGCGCCAATCGATCAAGGAGACAGAGTATCAGCAAAAAGGAAATATCGGAAGCAAGGCTAGAAATGTACAGAAATCACACACACATTTAACAGAAAAGAAATGGGTGAATCTTGTGAAGAAGGTGGGCCCTGTCCCTCTCACAAGATTCCCCTGCACACAGATGCTAAGTTAAAATGCTCAAAACCGTGCTTTATTCATCCGCCAAAATGTCCAATTACAATAAAAATTCAGACTTGCTCTGCACTACAATACTTCCGTTATATCTCTCTAACTCTCAACTGTAGATGTCTCCTCTTTATAGAGGAGACATCTATTAAAATAGATTGTCATTATTCATTCAGTTTGATCCTTTTGTACAGAAATAGGAAATCAATTCCTATTACAGCATGTTGTTACAACAGTGTATATCTTTGTCATCCTTCATTTAGTCGGATCCTTCCACTGTTGCAAAACTGGTAGTCTTCATCTATCTCCTTGGGGTCCTTGTACTATCCTTGGTTGTTCCGCTGTTGTTGTCGATTTGATAAATCTCAACTGTTCCCTTGAAGTTCTCATGTTGTTCCTGGTGTTCCAGCATCTGCGACTATGTTTTGCTGATCGTGCTATGTCAGCATCTGCCAAGTATAGTTCTGCCAGCTTCAGACGGTTACTTCCCTGGTCGACAATTGTTGTTTAATCCTTTGCAAATTAAGACTTTTACCCGTTTTAGTCAGTTGTTGTTTCTGGTGTTACAGCAACTGCACAGTTGTTGTTTCTGGTGTTGCAGCAACTGTGAATTATAATTCTGCGGACTTCGAACAGTTCCAACAATTGTCAGCAACTTAGTCAACTTCCAAAGATTAATTATAAAGATAACATGAATATGTGTTGAATAGTTAAATATATAGCAATGAGGAGAGTTACTTCATACCTTGGAATAATGAGGTCAAAATGTTATCAAGGGTTTCAACTTATGGCTAAAAAGGGGTAACATCATGACAAAATATGAGGTCAAAAGTAGACAATATGGAGTCCTAACAGAAACATACATGTAGAGAATACAAGTAGGGTCATCATAGGACACCCTTGAGCAACTTTATTGGTACTCGATGATTAGTACCATATGAGATAGAATCTGTTAATAGGTTTGATATTCCACATACCATAGGGTATATTATATGATATTTTTTTCCAAGAACATACCTATAAAATAGTGTTTGGGAATCTTCCCAATGGAAATTATCAATTAACCCATCCCTTCCACAATATCTTAGAGCTTCAAGACATTAATCTCCACAATTGTTTATATGAATATGGGGCCTTTCATTCCTTGATGTTTTTAGAAATCATGGATAAATTAGGATTGGATGTCATTAGACCTTACAAAAACATGTATTGTTTCAATTCTAAAAGGGTATAGTGCTTAGGAATGGTTAAATATATTGTGGTAGGAATGGTGTGGATTCCATGAAAAATTGTGCTAATGGATATAGTGATTGTAGATGTCCCTCCCACTTATGGTATGTTTTTTTCTAGACATTGGGCCACTTTTATAGGAGTAAATACAAAATTTTTACCTATCACATGCTGCATTCCTTTCTTTGAAGGAGAAACATGCTACTTATATTGGGAGCCTAAGATGGATTATGTGATTAAAGACCCTAAAATAACACCACCTTTCCTTCCTACAACATAAACAATATGTGGAATTTCATGCTCAATCATGAACTCCTTTTTGATAATCATTGTATCCCTTTGATCTATGAAATTTAAAGGCTTGACCTTCTAAATTATGGACCTTGAAAATGTTTGATGGTGCTTGTAACAAAGAAGGAAATGTAACAATTGTCTTACTAATCTTACCTATGGGGAGAGAGTTCCCACATGGATTCAAGCTCGAATTTCAATGTACCAACAACATGGCAGAATACAAAGAGTTAATGATGGAATTAGGAATATCCATAAATATGGGAATGAAGCAACTCAAGATGTTTGGAGATTATAAATTAATTGTCAAACAAGTATGAAAAAAATACTAGGCTAAGCATTTAAGGTTGAGACATTACAAGAACAAAGTTTATGACATATTGGACAAATTATTTGATGTTGTCAACAATATTGTTGTGTCTGAGCCCCAAGGGTTAGCTCAATTGGTCAAACTGGGGCCTCGCCAATGGGAGGTCACAAGGTCAAAAATCGAAAGCTCTTGGGGTCAGGTCAGTAAATAGGCCAAGTAGTGTGACCCCCTTTGGGTGGGGTCCACCCTAGCGTTGTTCGATCCTGGACATAGCGGACCCATTGACCATGGGTATCCGTGAACCAGTAGTGAAAAAAAAAAACATTGTTGTGTCTTAGGAAAGAAATTAGAGAGCCAATAGCTTGGCCCAATTGATTATAGGTTTTGAAACCACCTAATATAGATCATGTCTTCTACTCCATTAGCTTATACAATTGAAGACAAATATAATCCTAACAGGATTATCTCTACTAGACATATTATTCAAATCAGATGGCTTACACTTGAAATACTTTATGAAACCAATATAATCAAAAGTGGATAAGGAAAACTTGGGAACTAAAAATGATATAATAATCATCAAGGTATTAAATAACCCCCTCTCTTAAAGAAAAATATTAGTACATTCAATTGTTCAAAGAATTCAAAGATGTATTTGCATGGAAATATGAGGATCTTAAAACTTATGACCAAACCATATTTTTAACATTAGATACCCTTGAAAGAAGACATCCAACCTTATAGGAAGAAACAAAAACAACTAAATCCCATGTTGTAACCTTTAGTACAAACATAACTAACAAAAAATTGAGATGCCAAAATAATAATTCTAGTCAAATATTTGAAATGGGTTGTAAAACTAGTTATTGTAAGGAAGAAAAATAGGGAAATAAATCTCTAAGTAGACTTCAAATATTTGAACAAAGCTTCCATAAAGGATCATTTCCCCCTACCAAAGATTGATCAAATTTTATAAAAGGTATTGGGTATGAAAGGATGTCCATGTTAGATGGTCTCTCAGATACAACGAGGTAAGGATGGACTTCAAGGATGTACTAAAGACTTATTTCACCACTATGTGGGGCACATTTCCATATGTGAGGATTCCTTTCAGGTTAGTAAATGTCGGGGATACTAACAACTATGGTTAGACCATTTTTGACATCAAATACATTTTCATTGTGATATACCTTAATGAATTAATTATTAACTAAAATGGATATTGACCATTTGGAATGCCTTAAGCATTTTGTTGTGAGGTGAAAAACATTTGGCATATCCGTCAATCCCATCAAATACTTTTTTGGGGAGAAGGAAAATTATTGGAACATATAATAGTTGCACAGTGTTTAAGATTAATTTGGAGAGGTTAGAAGCAACAAATACTATCTCCCTCCCTAGATATAAGAAGGCCCTTTAATATTTTTTTGGAAAGATCAAATTTCTCCAAATATTCATTCCCATTGTTTTTGAAATCACTAATAAAGTGGCCAGGATATTAAAGAAAGGTAGCAATATTAAATGGGATAATAAATAAGTATTTTTTCTCAATAATAAAGAAATCCATGCGATGAACCTCCATGTTAATGACGATTGACTACAAAAAATATTTCTTGGTTTTCCCTTTTACTTTAATCCCACTATCATTGTAGTCCTACTATAGATATATGATGAGGGGCATGAAGAACCCATTGTATATTTTAGCAAAACCCTCAAAGATTCATAGTTGAAGTACAACAACAAGGAAAAATAAGCCTATACTTAAATAAAATCCCATATCTATCTATCTATCTATATATATATATATATAACATATATACATATTACATATATATAGATATATAGATATATATATATATTATATATATTATTATATATATATATATATATATATATATATATTAATATAATATATATATATAATATATATATATACTAGTTAGTTGCTTATGTCCCACATATCTTAGTCAAGGACACTCTTTGCCAACCACAAACAGATTGAAAGAGAGGAAAGTGGATCTTTGCCAACCAGAAATAGATTGAAAGAGAGGAAAGTGGATCACAAAAATTATAATAAATGACATGATGATAGAACCCAACAAGCCTATTAAAGGCCCTCGAATGGAAAAATTAATGGTTGAAACCAACTTGTAAGTATTTATCATAAATGTAGTAGAAGCTAAGGAGATAGAAGATGAATAAATATAAGGGGGTCATATTTTAAGGCTTTCTATTGATAATCCTTATGTTACTAGGATATGACTATCTGCAATACACTAGCCTTTGTATGTAGGGAATGGATAAGTACCATAGGAGATCTTTAAGAAATAGAGTAGCTAAGTACTATACTAATAGGGATAAACTAAATTGCATAAAGCTATATGGAATACTACTTATATATATGTTGTAATAGGAGGCAAATTTGTTGATCAAATACATTCATCAAGGGATGCATGGAGGTCATTTTCCAATTGGTGCCACAACTCACGAGTTATTAAAGTTTAGATATTTTGGCCTAATCTATTTTTTCATGTCCATAAATTTGTTAGGATTTACTATGAGTTTTAATTTTTTGTTGGAAGATATATAATCCTTTCCTTTCCCTTGATGTCGATGCAAGTGGAATCCCCTCCAATGAAGGGTGTTGATTGCATATGTGAGATACACCCTCCATTTAATAGGCAACATAAATGCATCCTTATAGCAATGAGTATAATTTTCCCCTATAAGACATGCTATTAACTAGCTTGTCATCAAATTCCTTGGTTAAAATGCTTGTCTAAGTTTAACTACCACTATATATATATATATATTATATATATATTATATTATACTATATATATATATTTATATATATTATATATATATATAATTCCAAGGATTTCACTTGGTTAGGACTAGTATTTCTTTTAGCAAAACTAAAATATCATCCTAGATTATTCATCCACATAATATTCTTAGGGAAATGGCCAAGTTGATTCTTCAAATAACAAACTCATGAATATCATCAAGAAGATCCTTTTAGACAACAACAAATCATGGGACTCCCAACTTAGATATCACCTAGGGGAAAACATGATTAATATCAAAAGGGATACAAAGATATATCCTTTCCAACTTATATATGGCATGGATGTATTATGATCCATAAACTAATGTGGACATTCCCTGGATAATTCATCACAACATATATGATAAATTTATATTAAAAATATGAAATCTATACTATGAGGATTATTTTCCTTAGACTTCTAGATTTATTAAGTTATCTTTTTTATGCATGTAATATAGACAATAGAGAACATACACAATTACAATCATTCAAATCCACAATAACTCAATATATGACCTGAGAAACCCTTTCGGAAGAAAACCCAAATAAAAGATGAGGCTACCATGATCTCTATTTCTTTGAATGAAAATGAATGCAAGTACAAATAAGTGAGACATGTGGCCCATGGGTTATTATAGTGGAAAAAAACCCTTCTCTCTCTCTCTCTCTCTCTCTCTCTCTCTCTCTCTCTCTCCCTCTCCTATTGGCTACTCTACTTATTTATGGAAAAAAATGCGCTCGAATAAGTTAGTAACCTAGCTTTAATAATTTATAATAATTATTATTATTATAAATTGTACTTAATTAATCGTTCACAATAGTAATTATGATAATAACTATTATTTTTATCATTAACTTTGATTTTATATATATATA
>APFE030557731.1:442066-499753 GCA_000404065.3 Pinus taeda | reverse complement strand
TTGAGCCGACGTTTCGAATCCCAAGTGGGATCTCATCCTGAAGATGGATCCCACTTGGGATTCGAAACGTCGGTTCAAAAATGATAAAACTGTGGATTCTCCGGTCAACTATTCAAAAGATTCAAGCCACAGAAATCTGAAATCCATAAAAAATGATAATTTTGAAAAACAAACCTGAGGAACGAAATCATGATAGGGTTGTCTAAGTCAGATATTGAAAAAGTGGTATGTTTTAAAACTGCCAAGGAGATATGGGACAAATTGTAGTCCATCTATGAAGTAGACATGTAAGTTGCATGTGATGTCAAGAGGCTTTCCCTTGAGGATGAAGCAATTAAATATTCAAATAGCCTTGAAGATCATGAATTAGATGATGATTCCTCCGTATCAATAGGATAAGTCAATGATCAACACCCACAAAAGATGAAATCTACAAGTAAGTTGTTGTTTTGTTGTTATTATAGAACAATAAACCATTTATCTTCAAACTGCTCGAATGTAAGTACTGGTGAAAGTGAGAGTTGCTCATCAAGTTGTAGTGAAGATAGATCTACCTTAATAGCAATAGTAGATCTGGACATTTGTTAAGAAGACAATGGGTCCACCTCTAGTGAAGAGGAAGAAAGGACATCTCATGTATCAAAAAAAGAATACTTAGAGTCATAAAGGGAACAAAATTTTGAGAGTGAAATAAACACTAGTGGTGAATCTAGTGGCTCCTCAATTAAGTGGGAAGATCAAGAAGAAAAAATATGTTTGAGGAGGCAGATCATATCAACCCTTATTGAGATCAAGAATCATAGAGCCATCAATCTTAAACTGGAAGAATAAAATAGAACATTAAAAGATCAGCTGTTGAATATTCAAAAGCATGCAGACAATTCTGAAGCATTGAAGGGACCCACCAACCTTGTTAAAGATACACCTAACAATAATATTGTAGTAGAGAAGTCAACACAGCCACAAGAATACCAAAATACTTCCATAATTAAAGTAAAAGGTATGCAACCCCTTATATGATTTTGTTGTAATAACACGAGGAACTTTGGCTCCAAGTGTCCAGAGAGGAAAATGAAGGAGCAACAACATAGGTGGAATGCTCCATTTCATCCATTGCCATGAGTTGCTGAGAGAAATTAGAACATCCAAGCACAAAGAACCTTTCCCCTCAAAGGCAATATGACTAGTGGTCCAATAATAGAAAGAGAGTGAATTACAGTCCAGGAAATTGGACAAGCACAAGCCTTTGTAAGAAGAACAATTCCTTTTCCCCCTTCTTGAATAATGTTCAATTTTATAAGTGTAATAAATATGGGCATAAAGAAACTACATGAAAATTTGGCAAGAAAACGTCTTTTCAGAACACTACAATCAGAGGCATGGATTATGCTGAGAACAAACAAAGAGAATTGTGTAGAATCTATTCTGGCACTCATAAGAAAGGAGGATCAAGTGGTGCATGGAGGTAGCATAGACAAGTATTTGGATTTGAAGATTATCAACAGAAGACTAGCATATCAGAGTCTAAAATTCCTACAATTGAGCTCTCTTATATAATCTGTAGTAGGCAGAGACTCAAATCAGACAAAAGTAGTAGCTCTATTGGCTTTTCATTGTAGTATAGGAAGGAAGCATGCACATACAGTGAGAAATAAGAGAAAGAGGTAAATTGAAAATTGTCTTTAATTAGTTCTAACAAGAAGAATGACTAGTGGTATGTATGCTCAGGAAATGGTAGAAAGCCACTGAGTCAGGCAAACCAGCATAAGGAATCAACTCATATCCAGGTGTGGAAGAAAAGGGAAGACAATCTACTTAGGTCCCTTATTCCTCTTCATTGAAGAGAACAAGCTGGATTCAAGGGAATATAGAAAGGTCATATGCAAGGAGCATAAAGGAACATGCCAAGGAATGCATTTGAAGGATAAGAGAAGTATTCAATGTTGTTTTCAAATTAGATTGATAGATAGATGGTGATGATATATTTACTACTAATGCAAGTATTGTTTTTAGATTCTTAATAAAAAGAGGAAGCATGGCCACAGGAGGAGTAATACCCAATCCAAGATTTGAGTATCATATTATGCATTGACAATTGTTATCATTAACTGGTATCTGTTGTGTGTTGCATCATAGAGGCTAATGTTTTCTATGAATGTTATCTTGAGTTTTTGATATGATAAATTAATTGACTATTATGATGTTGTTCCAATTGGTAAATGGTATCAAACATAATGGTGAAAGAAACACGGTTAGAGGATGAGGATACTCAATTATCAAGAACTCAACAAATGCTAAAAGTAGCATTGATTCAATAATTTTGGTATAATTTTAAATTGGTATCACAGGTACTATCAATTGGTATTTGCAATCATTAGATTCTTTGTCAAGGGTATGGTGTTAATGTTGTCTGTAAGTACACATGTTAATAGGAAAGTACTTATTTATATGATTATTTTTAATGATGAGTCAAAAACATAATGGTGACTCTATTGTCATTAGAAGTCTGCTAGGAGAGATACAATTTAAGTTGTTGGTCTAGAAACACATTGATGAGAGACCCTCTATGCTTTTCAAGTAAGCACTTCAAAGTGCTGCACTTTGTTGTTCATCAGTTGACAATTGGTGGTATCATGCATAGGAAAGGTTTCTCTTGTTGCTAGAGTTCAAGTATATGTGTCTAGGTGGGCACTATTATGAATGTAATCCTAGTTGAGACTCAAAACAACAAGAATCATTTTCTCATGACTCAGTTTCACAAGCATGTGTTGTTTTAGCAAGAGATCCCTTTTTCTTGCTTAAAGCAGAGATTAGGAGTAAATACTCCTTTTCCTTCAACTCAATGTTCTTCATAGAATAGAGAGGAAGTTGCCTGGATCAGATCAGAGGTACAGGAGGTTTTCAACATAAGATGTTGTTGACAACTCCATAAGATCAGACGATAGAGGGAGATTGTTGATAGGAGGAGCATGTTAGTATCTTTACCATTTATTTCAAATGGGTAGAAGTATTTCTGATCAAATTGTTGATCAAACACAAGATGGTAATGATCATTGGTAATGATGTCTTTTTTGATCTTAGTGTTTCCTTCAATGCCAAAGGGGGGGATTGTGGGAAATATGTTGTCATTGACGGTAACAGAAAAGTCAAATTCCATGACAGATATTGTTGGAAAAGGTAAGCAAATGGAAATTGCAAATGCATTGGTAAATATGTTATTATTATTGGCAAAGGAAAAGGTAAAGCATGGTAAAGGATCTGTCACAAGAAGATCAACATGGTAGCCGTAATGGTGCAGAGACCTTTGAGCCATTTCTTAGATATTAGATCATCTCAAAAGTAAGTGAAACCCACTAATATAGAAAGATATATGAAAGAGCTTTCAAGTGGTATGTGGAAGTCTAAAAATGGCCTCCTAAATCAAGAGTTAGAGCTAGTTAAAGTTTTGGGACCCCCAAGTCAAACTAATAGAGTTAAAAGGTGAATGGGTGAATTTTTGGCACATACCCAAACTTAGAAAAAAACCCTAGTGAAGCAACTAAAATGAGAACTAGGTAGATGTAGAAAATAACATAGCAGTGGGAATGTTTTCTATTGGCTCAAGTGGAGCCCACATTATAACCTAGCCCTAGAGCATTGAATTTGGTGCACAAAAGGAATGGACCGGGTCGCGAATTCCAGGACACAACAAAAAACACCCACTAATGGGAAGTGAGCAGGAGGCCCCCACTCAGACAACTCAAACTGCTGAGGGAGCCCATAAAAGAAGTCCCAAAGGAATAACAAAGAGGAAATGTAGAAAAGAGCTGACCCGATGGAATAACAAAGGAAATGTCCTGAACTTGAGGGTTTTTGATAAGAAATATTAATAAAGAAAATGTCACCAAACAAAAATTATGCATGAACCTTTCTCTCTCCTCTGGCAGGACAAGTGGCAGCATGTGATTGGCCTAGATGGCGGAGGATGATGATGTCATCACTAGCCAATCAGAGCATGACACATACAGTCAGGTTTAGCGTTTTTGGGCACCTAAATGGCCCATATCTAGTGGACACATGGACCACTCATATGTCGACATGCGGCATTGATAACATTAGCATAATGTCATCCTGCTAGATGGATCCCAATGGGTTTTTAACAAGGTGAAAAAGGCATTATCTGGGTAGTGGGAGCCAGGACACGTCGACATTGACAACTATGTAGTGAATAACCAATGAGAAGCAAGTCGAGAGGTCCCCATAGGAAAACTCATCTTGTAAGAATGATCCTGATAGGATTTTTAACTGAGCACAAAGGAATGCACCAAGCAGTAGGTGTTAGGACATGAAGGATAGACATAAAACACAATGCAGTCTAATCAAAGCATGGTCGGGCAGTCCCCATGAGACATGTCAACCTGAAAACATAACCCTGACGGGTGTATAAAGAAGGCCTGAGGTAATGCGTCAGGATAAAAGGGATATGGGCTAAGCCCTGACCCATGGCCCTTTCGCGTAAAAGAGACTAGGGGTGCATTGTTTAAAGAATTTCTACGATAAAAGCATCAGGTTTGGGAGCTCTCACCTTAGTGCCAAACATTGGTCATTTCACATGGAAACAAGTCCAATGGCACAAATCCACAAACAAAGAAAACAAGCCCACATAGGGCATAAAGGAATTAGTGCCCAAATGCTTGGCTAATAAGTCATCAAGATTCTTAAGGAAGCTAAGTGCTTTCCCTTTGGTCATTTCACGTAGAAATGAAACCAAAGGTGAAAATCCATTAACAAAGGATTTTGGCCTGCAAAGGGATTAAACAGGATAAGTGCCTAAAGGCCTTGGTCAGTGGTCACAGAGACATAGTTTTATGGCAGAAAACAAGAAAAGGGCTAGAGAAAAAGGGGCTTAGGTTCAAATTCAGCGAAACTGTCAATTTGGCAGCTAATTTAGCAGTTAATCCAAAGTTAATTGCAGACAAAACTAGAAGAAGCACTATAAAAAACTGTTAAAAGGCCGGAATTGCTAAAATAAGAAATTTAACTCAGAAAATGAGCCTATAACTGCATATTAGAGATTGAGAAGTTAAGAGCATATTTAGAGGATATAAATGAACATGATAAAGGAAAAACTTAGAGACTCATGTAAATATTTGAAGAACAAGATAACTAAAGTCCAATTCAAAAATATCAGTCCAAAAATCTTTATAAGAAAAATTCGACTAGCAGAATTATGTGTGGTGGTAGAGCAGAATGTGTGGATTAGAGGTTTTTGGTGCAGCATGATGCATAACAGTCTAGGTATGCATCAAAGGTGAATCAAATACCAATATTGGTATCTGAAAGGTGTTTTTAAAGATGCAAATAAGTGCATTAGCGATTGGTATTGGTGTTGTTGGTGCATGATTTGTTTAGTAATAAGAAATTGTTGAAGGTGATCTTATTGGTGTTTTGTATAAGTAATAAGAGATTGTTGAAGGTGATTTTATTACTAATCATGGATGGATTAAGTTGTTGCTGATTGAGGAATTCAATTATTTTGAAAGCAGAGAAGTCCATTTTGATCTGAGTTTGAAAATGGAGGAAATATGGATCAATAGGGCTGGCAAGTGGTAGCTTAGAGATCATGGGTAGTAGCTCCTTCTAATGGGTGTTAGTAAATGTTCAGGGGCAACAGTCCCTTTTAGCAGAGACTAATAAATGAGCATGGGCAAGAGTCCATTCCAGTGAGTACTAGTAAATGAGCAGGGGCATCAGTCCCTTTCAGCGGTAGCTGATAAATGAGCAGGGATAGAAGTTTCTTTTAGTAGAAACTGGTAAACGTACAAGTAGTAGATTGTGGGGCATTAATGTAATTAAGTTGAAGCTTGTAATAAAAGGAAGATTAGTGTATTGTGCATATGTTTCTCATGTGCTTGATGTTTGTGATTTTATGTTCTACATATTGAGTTGTGTTGTTGATCATGAATAATTGTTGAAGCGATTGAAAAGTGTAATTTGTGAAGAATTTTATAATTTGGCAACACTATTGATTCACCCCCTTCTCAGTAGTGTCATGGTTTCCATTGTTTCTAATAGGGACTACTTTCAAATCCTTATCCACCTTTAGGAACTCTTAGTAGGTTATAGATCCAATTGAGCCTGCAAATAATAGAAGTATCTACATGATCTTGTGCTCATGTGAAAACCTTATGCAGGTGAAATGATTTGTTCCTTAATATTAGAATCCAAGAGCATGTAGCAAATATAAAACACAGTGATTTTCATTAATATGCCTTGCATAAATGTTCATATAAAAGCAATCATCATATTTGCATTAAGGAGACTAAAAATTTAGTCGAAATTAACCATTGTTTTAATAGAAAATTTTGGGAAGCTATTAAGATTAAAAAAGAAAAAAGAACCTCAATAGAGATGATCATAAGAAGATTAATAAAAAATTTATCCCCACATTATCGTTCATGTAGTTTCATTATAAGTCATCATTGAGTTTAACTTGTCCCATGTCTCTTTTCTTTATTTATTTTTCTTAAACTCTTTCTTCGTTAGATTTATTTTATTTTCCTTCCTCTCTTTTAGTTCCATTTCTTTCCTCAATTTTTATTTTCTTTTCTTATAAATAAATATAAAATCTATGTACTTTTCACCTTTATTCGTGATAGTTATGAAATCTGGTATATATAATTTTCTAATGAGCAGATTTATATATTCTTGAATGATTATTTTTAGTTAAATAATAATAGTTAATACTTATAAATAATAAATAGGGTATTGTAAAATTAAAAATAAAATAGGGCCCGGAGTATGCCCTAAAACTGCTTTTACTTGGCTAAGAGCTTGTCTTCCTCAGACATAAGGAAACAGGTTAACGACTCAAGACCCAAAGGTATCTAGCGGGAGTGAAAGCCTACCCCCTTACACACCACTAGCGGGTTATTTCAGGTGGTGTGGTTTTCCTTGAACAACGATGATGAGTCAACCTGCATTCACGGTTAGCAGGCAAATATGGTTGTCCTCACATTTGGTTTGATCACTGAGTTATGATATGTTTTCTCACCGTGTAAAAAAAAGTTAAAAAAAAATATTATTATCATTAACACTAAAATATATTTAACTTATGAATTAATTATAATTAAAACTAAAAGTGAAATTTATAATGAAGTTATAAAATTAGGGTTGACTATATATAAAGTGAGAGTTAATTTCATAGTAACAAGATTTTAAATCATAATTTATCTTCACAAATTTATTCCTTCCTTATGATGAACCATAGTGTTTTGGTCTGAAATATTGATTCAAGAAATGATTACAATAATTTAGAAATATTCTCAAATAACATTTTGACTCCATGCCTCAATGGATTACGTCACTAATCTATTTATCCTAAAATTTGGATCTTGGCACCTCATAGGTTGGAGCCTTCCTATAGAAGGAGTTGATGTTATCACCTTGTTGAGCATGCCATCATGTTTTTGAGCCTAAAGCACTTGTCTAACTAACCACATTTGAAACCAAGCCTTTCCTCCATTTCCTTCACATACTTAAGGGTTCCTTTCATTCTTCTTTAATCCTCCAACCATTAGAACCCTTGAGGAAAAAATTGGCATTTGCTTCCTTTATTGAACTTTTCTAATTTACAAATAAATTCATATTTACTAGTCCAATCCCATTTTCACCTATTCAAGTGTTTACTTCATTAATTTTTAGATTTTGCTTGATTTCCCCATCATTTCCCTTTCTCGCCATTTGAAGCATTCACCCTAGTGGATTTCTATATCAGTCTTGAAGTCGTCATTGGGCCCATTTCTCACTGTTTGAATTTCTTTCCTTAGTCAATTTATAGATTAATCTTGATACCCCCATCAAGCCTCTTGCTTATTATTCAATCTATTTTCCTGCATTGATTTCAATTTTATTCCTAATGCCCCTATTGACCCCTTGATTACTATTTTTTTTTCCTTGACTAATTTCAAGATTAGGTCCAGTGTCTGTATTGAACCCCTTACTCACCATTTGAGTTGTTGCTTTAGCTCAATTCCAAAGTTTAAAGATATGCAAGGGAATCCCATTTCAAAGAAAAGAGAATGCTTGTATGACAAAGAGACATGTTGAAATATGAGAATAATACACTTAGATGAGAATATTCATGCGGACAATGCAACTATGTGCAAGGTAGTGTTTGTAGGAGACAATTGGAACTATGAGAAGAGGACACCTAGATATGAATCTCCACATTGGCTCCTTGCTCACTTTTTGAAGTGTTCAATTCAGTCAATATTTAGATTAGGATCAATACCCCCATTAGGCCCCTTTCTTGTCATTCAAAGTATTTAGCATGGTTTATTTTTAGTTTGGCCCAATGCCCCCATTAGGCCCCTTGCACACTATTTGAGTTGTTGCTTTCGATTGATTCCAAAGTTTGAATATATATAAAGGTATTTAGTTTCAAAGGCAAGTGAATATTTATAGTGTATAGAGATAGGTAGCACTATGAGAAGAAGATGCATGGAAAATACATTCATGTGGACAAAATAATTGTTTGAAAGGTAGAGTTCATGAGATATAGATGGCACTAGGAGAAGAAGAAACCTAAATAAGAATCTCCACATGGAAAATAATCTACATGGCGTCCCCTTTCTCACTTTTAGGAGAGATCACCTCATCGAGTTTTCAAATCAAGTTAAACGGCCCAATCAAACCCCTTTCTCACCATTCAAATACTTTTCCATTATCAATTTTAATATGGGTCATGATTTCCTCATTGGGACCCTAGCTCACTATTCAATTTGTTCATTACAACTAATTTTTAGATTAGGGTTGGTACCCCCAATCGGGCCCTTTACTATCTTTTTAAAATGTTTGCTAGCTTGAATTTATGTTTTTAATATATTCAAAAGAATTCAATTTGTAAGGAACTTAAGCTATGCACTTGTCAGCCAATTCAATCCGTAACATCCTAATCTAATCAATCCGAGTTTGTAAACTTATGAAGTGTAAAGTAAAATATATGCAAGGACTTAGCTTCCAATTTATCTAGTGGAAATAAACATTGAAAATAAATACTAATATATGAAATTAATTGACAACTATCTATTTCAATCTAATCGTGGTTCTAAAACACTTATATATCCTCTTTAATATGTAGATAATTCAAATGATTTTAACAACAAACTTCTCCAAATTATTGAATATGATTGTTTGTAGCTCTTAGATATTAATTCCTATTCAATCAAATGATTTTTGTGATTAGCCTCCATTATATTGACACACAAGCAAATCAAAGCTTAGAACGAAATTCAAACTGCAAGGAATTAAAAACACCAAACTGTAAGCAAATGAAAATGAAAACACATAGTGCTTAAATAAGCCGCAATTAATAATAACTATAATAATTAAATTAAGCATAAAATCAAACTATCAAAACTAAGAGAAGAAGAGAAATGCATCCCTTACACAGGGCAGCCTCCTAGCTTGGTGAAGCACTACCAAAAGAGTCCAAATAAATGAAGTTAACTTAGCACAGATGCATTGGAAAAGAGGATATTGTTGTTTGATATTAATCAAAGGAGAAAATAGAAATATTCTACATTTGATTCATATGATTAACACAACCTCTCCCTTTCCTTCCTCTAGCCCCATCCTCCTCAAATGACTGGTATTCTCTCATATTGGTACATATAACTCATCCTCTGGAAAAGGAATAGGTTACAAGAGATAAAACCAATCTCTTAATAGGTGGATCTATAACCAACTTATCTTAGGTGTAGAATAATGAAGATCATGTGAATATTTTAGGAAGATTATGTGGAGATCGTAAGAAGGACAAATGGCATCAATTCTCCTAAATCCCACGTGCCCAAGGCCATACATAAGGGTTGCTAGTTAAACAAGGGAGTGTAGATTTCAGGGGACAGTTTGAATAAATCCTTTTTGAAACCTCTTTTAAACACCCCATATTTTTCACTTATTGAGGATTATGCTTGCATGTTACCTAAACAATAATATTCTTCACAAAACCCATGTTTTGTATTTTCTTGATTCATCTTCATTGAATTTTGAATCACATGGAAAATTGCTTCTCTAAATATATGCTACAACAACTCTTTGTAGCTATATCTAGAAATTTCCATAGCAACAACAATAACTTTTTAGACGCAAGGTACTAAAAGATACAAACCATTCTAAGTAAGCATCAACTAAATGAAATCAACTGTATTAATGTTCACATGTCTTATGAAGTTTGTATGAGGCAGAAATGAACAAATATATGGTAATGACGGTAATAATGAATGAGGAATAAAGGAAAACTTATGAAATATTACGTAAATTTTCCTTTAAAATCATGTCAAAACAAGGGCCCAACAACACTCCAAAGAGATAGGTGGCCCTATTGTTGATTTTTTGTAACTATAATCGGTATTCAAGGAGAAAGATTTTCTTTTTCTTAAGTTCATGTCGGCTCTAAGAGGACAGGTCGACACCACCAGTGAATGGGCTTGACCCTTGGTCATAACCCACATGGTTTTACCACTATATATAGATCATTCAACCTCCCTCTTTGGCAATAAAAATAAATTCAGATCACCAAGTAAAAAAATTTTCTATTCACACATGCGAAGGAGGAAAAAGTATATCTGAAGTTGACCAATGTTGACCTAGTCTTATTCTTATCTACTTAACCGAATTTTTTATTGTCTTGTTTTGACCAAATTTCCGAGGGTTGAACAAACTTCATATGGAAGATTGTTGACATAATTTTCTGAGTTGACCATAGGTTGTCTGATCAAAACTTCTAAGGAATATTTGATTGTATTTGATCGAGAATTTCTAAGGCGGAGTTGACTGTGATTTTTGGGCATTGTTTGACCAAAGTTCAAGTAGAATTGACCAATTTTTCTTGGGAGAAAGTTTGACTAATATTCTAGGTAGTTTTTGGAATAGGTTTGACCTACCTATTTTCTGTGGTCAGATTGACCAATTTTGACTAAAAAATCAGATTATTCTATTTGTTGAATTGAACTATAATTGCTCCTAGAAAATATTATTGGATTTTCTCCCAAGGTTGGGTTTCCTAGGTGAAAATTTTGTGGTGTCTATTGTGCTATTGTGATCTCTATCATTCTATTGCATTTACAATTGAGTTTTTTGAAGTGTAATTTCTTAATGATAATATGAAAAGTGCAAAAATATCATTAGAAGTAATCATTAGTAGCAAAAAATTGTGCTTGTTCTCTTAGCACTAGAAAATAAACATGGTATCAAATTTTTGGTGAAGGAAAAGGGCATTGAGACCACTTTTGAAGACACCTACTTTTGTAATCTAATTTTGTGATCAAATATTTGACCATGGGTTCATCTACTAAGGTACAGAATAAGTTGGAAGGTGATTCAAAATTTAGGGCATGGAAGACAAGGATTGACCCCATCCTGGAAGAAAGCTATGTTATGGATCATGTGAAAGGAAAGGTTACTCAAGCATAGGACAATGAAGGAAAAACTAGGTACAAGAAGTCTGAAATCAAAGCCAAGAGGATTCTTGTTGAATCCATAAGAGATCATTTGATTCCATATGTTTCAGGGCTGGACACATCAAAGCATATGTATGTCGTCCTAGTAGGATTGTATAACATCAACATCATTGGTCATAAAATGAGCTTGAGGAACCAACTTCATTATATTAAAATGGCTAGAGATGATACATTGGCTTCATACTTTATTAGGATATCTAAATTGAGATATCAACTTCAGGGTATTGGAGAAAGAATTGAAGAAACCCAACTTGCGACTATCTATTAATGGTCTACCTCCTTCATGGGATTCATTTGCATCTAGCATTTGTTTTAGAATATAAAATCTTAAGTTTGATCAAATATGGACCTTATGCACTCAAGAAGAATTTAGATTAATATCAAAAGGGAAAATTCAGAGACCTCAATTTGGTGAATCTCAAACATTTGCATCCCATGCAAAGAATAGTAAAGGAATAAGATACTTTGGAATATTTCAAAAAACGAATGCAAGGAGAAGCCCTGCTACCAATCATGATTCAAAGAAGAAATATTTGTCAAATATTCAATGTTTCCATTGTCACAAGTTTAGGCCTTATAAATTCCAATTCATTGAAAAGAAGAATGATATGAAGAGGAAAGACAAGCAACATGCTTCAATAACAACCCTTGAGGATGATAAACAACCAAATCAAAAGAGGTGAAGATAATTTTGTTTTCTTTTATTCTCTTTCATGTATATTTGCATATCATAGTGACATTTGGTTAATATATGATGGTGCTTCCATACATATGATAGGTAATCGTAACAGTCACACATAATTGGTGGAAGATAATTGAACACTAAAATTGGAGCTTGGTGACAATGGAAAATATGAAGTCAAAGGTGTTGGGTCAACATCTTTCCAGCCAGAGTTAGGAGGAAATGTTTATTAAATGAGGTGTTACATGTTCCAGGTTTGAAAAAGAGCCTAGTCTCTACTTTATCTTTGGAAGACAAAGGGTATATGGTTGCATTTGTTGATGGACATGTTCTTTTATGGAAAAAGGGCTCAAGCATAAACTCATAAAAGGTGATTAGTGTTTGATAGGGAGGCTTATAAAGACTCTTGGGAGGACAAGCTCAAGAATTGGTACATAATGACACCAATCCATGTGAGCTATGACCTTGTAGATTTTCTCACATTCACTATAAGGGTTTGTCAATATTAAGCAATGTGGTTACAATTCTTCCAGAGCTCCAAGTACAACGTGAAGGAGTTTGCAAAGGTTGTGCACTTACCAATCATGCCAAGGGGTACTCTTAAAGTAGTGGAAATAGACCCAAAGTAATCTTGGATATAATTCATTTAGATGTATGTGGACCAATGACAACAACTTCTTTAGGTGGTTTCTTGTATTATGCGACATTTATTGATAATTTATCTTGAAAAAATGGATGTACTTCATGAAGACAAAATATGAGGTCTTTATCAGGTTTCAATAATTCAAGGCTTAGGTAGAGAACTCGACAGGGAAGAAGGTCAAGACTCTAAGGTCAAATAATGGAGGAGAATACACTTCTAAGGAACTCATTAATTTTTGCAAAGAAACTAGGATTAAGAGGGAGTTGATAGTCCCTTACAACCTTCAATAGAATGGGGTTGTCGAAAGAAAGAATAAGACTATTATGGAATATTCTAAGGAAATGATTCATGATCAATATTTTCCCATGTTCTTATGGGGATAAGCATCCAAGATAGAAGTTTATGTGAAAAATACAATTCCATACCATATTTTTGAATTCTAGACTCCCAAAGAAGTTTTCATGGGTGAGAAACTAGAGGTTGGACATTTGAGGATCTTTGGTTGTCCAGTTTACATTCAGTACCCAAGGAGAAGAGAACTAAGATGGCACTTTCTAGAAAGAAGGGAATTTTTTTTCGGTACAATGAGTCATCAAATACTTACAAATTTTATAGTCCAAGACAAAATAAGATTGAGGTCAACAGACATGTTATCTTTGATGAGGATGCAAACTTCAAGAAGTCCAAGGATGTTGATGATGATGAAGAACATGAAGCTCCAAAGGATGTTCGTTCAGGGTCTTTTGAACTTGTGGAACATCTTTCAAATCATCAGGAAGAGCCAGAAGGGACAAATGACCTAGTGGACCCACCTAGGGTTGTTTTTCCAGAACCCAAGAAGAGACCAACATGGCTTCAAAGTACATTGTAGGAAGCAAAGGGACATGAAACTTCTCGTGGCACTTTTAGAGAAATCAAACATCCTAAGGCCTATTAAGATATCTAACATTGATGAGTCACATAATTGATTCCAAGAAATCTATCTATGAGGAGGAAACATGTCAACAAATTTGGAAGGATGTCAAAATGGAAGAATATCAGTCCACCATGAAGAATGATGTGTGGGATATTGTGCTGAGACTTGAGGGGAAGTTAGTGGTGAATTACAATTTGATCTACAAGATCAATCAAGTGCTCAATGGAAACATAGAGAATTGCAAAGCGAGATTCATGGAAAGAGGATTCTCCCAAAAAGAGGGAGAGGACTATGAGGAGATATTTTCTCCACTAGCCTGGTACACTCTATTAGAATTATTATTTTTATTCCTTCTATTATGGGTTGGAAATTGCATAAGATGGATGTCAAGAAAAATTTCCTTAATCAAGTGATTGAGGAAGAAGTGCACATAAAACAACCTCAAGGTTTTGAGGTACATGAGAGGTAGACTCATATTTGTACAACGAAGAAAGCTTTTTACAGAGTCAAGTAGGCACCTGGAGCTTGGTATTCACAAATTGATGGATACATGATGAGTTTTGGTTTCACCAAGAGTTATGTTGATCCAAATATTTACTACAAGGTTACTAGAGGTGAGCTTGTGATCTTGTTATTATATGTTGATGACTTTTTTATGACTAGAGTAGAGAATTTCATTGATCAGTGTAAGAGGGACTTGACTTTTGAGTTCAAGATGAAGGATCTAGGATTGATGAATTACTACTTGGGATTAAAAGTATGCCAAGAAGCCATGAGAGATCTTCCTTGGTAAAGGGAACTATGTTATTATGATAATTCAACTATTTAGGATGATGGACTGTAGTTCCACGACTACTTCCATGGTGACAAAGCTGAAGAAGTTGAGAGACTCTGATTCAAATTTGGTGGATCCTTCTATGTATTGATGATTGAATGTCCCATTAATGTATCTGGTTAATACCAGACATGATATTTGTTTGTAGTGAGCACCCTGAGCTAGTTCTTGATAGAGTGGAGACATGTACATTGGGTTGCGGCATATCATGTGTTGAGATATCTACTTGGTATAGTTAGTTATGGTTAGAGATATGTTTCAAGCAGTAGAGTAAAACTGTAGGGATTCTCATATTCTAATTGGGCAAGGAGTGTCAAAGATAGGACGAGCACATCAAGAAGTTGTTTCAATTTGGGTTCTATTATGATATCTTGGATAAGAAGAAAGAAAACATATGTTTCATTCATCACTGTTGAGGCTAAGTATATTACAGATAATTTGGAAAGTTGTGAAGTAGTATGGTTTTGAAAGCTACTTGCATGATTATTTAATTAGGTGCAATATCCAACCATGATACATTATGACAATCAAAGTTGTGAAAATATTTTAGAAAAATCCAATTTTCCATTACAGGTCGAAGCACATCAAGTTCAAGTTTAATTACATCTACGATATGGTACAAAAAGGAGCTGTGAAACTCTAATACATTTCTACAGACAATCACGCTGTTGACATTCTCACCAAGCCCCTTACCAAGGTGAAGTTTGCATACTTCAAGGAAATTCTTAGAGTGGTTGAGAATTCCTCCTTCATTGAGAGGGAGTTATGATGTTGTAGCATTAAGGAAAGTCATTCGCCCTGTTATCACTCAGAATTTTCCTTAGAAGTTATCAGAAGAAGGAAGAAACCGAGGTAACCACAAACCAATCTTTTAAGTATAGGTTCTAGCCAACCTATGACTCAGAGAGGGCGCTCTCTATATAATTTAGCTTTGTTTCTTATGGGATTTTAGGCTAGTTCTTAGTGTTCCTTGCGGTTTTGGTTTTGATTTGAAGGTTGGGTGGTGGAATTCTTAGAGCAGATGGATAGAACTAGGTCTTGAAGCCATTGGGATATGGAGTCAACAAATGGATAGCAGGACTGGACCAATTCATTTAAGGGAATGTTCATAGGGCAGGCTAGCAGAGAAAAATGCAAATCTTTAGGCGTAATGGGTGAATTAATTCTAACCAGGGTGAAAGGGTACTTAAGAATCCTTAGATCGGGATCATAATGAAGAATAGAGGATAATCTTGAACAAAGGGCAATTAAGAATCCTTTGCTATAGATCAGAATAAGTCCCCTAAACTAAGGAGCAATCAAGAATTCCTTAACCTAGATTTGTGAAGAAAACATATAATAATTCATAACAGTCAAGACACAGTGCATTTAAGCAATTTCTGAAATATCATTCTATGTTATAACATTTAGATTTTAGAGATACATAAAAGATTATCGAAAAACTCAAAGAAAACAACATTGAACATTAGAGAATACTTATTTGTATTTCGCTTTACACAAGAATGTTGTAAAATATCTGATCTTTATTCCTTAATCCAACAAGCTAATCCAATCATTGATACAATAGAATTTCTGATTTGAGAGAAAAAGTCTATAGAAATGTTTTGGAATCCACCCTACATACTTCGAATTGTGAAGGATTTATATAAAAACTTATTACAAAATATCTCAAAACAACTTGAGATTTATTTTAGGAAATACAAATATCTTCTAGCAAGAAGATAGAGACAACTAATGAATTGTTTCTTGTTGTCCCCTTTATTGTGGTTGTGATGGCCTTTATGGTTGAAATGTAGCCCTTTATGTTGGCTAATAGTTGTGGAATTTTTACGTTGGAGTCTTCTTTACTTTGATATTTCATCTTGTACTCTTTGACCCTGTTGTGCTATTTTTACCTGTTTCACTCTGTTGCCTTCATTTTTACTGCACAATAACTTTCAGTTGTTTATTTATCACAGTAAATCTGTCATTGTCTCCCACCATTCTGCATCTGATAATTTCACATTTACCATTCTCCTGTAGATTTCATCAGCCTCAGTATATTTCGCAAAATTTGGCTTGGTGAGAAAAAGATGTTTGATTTCATGTTCTAGGAAGAACAAGTTTTCAAAAGTGTCATACAAGACTTTCCCCATTATTAATGCCCTTATGGATGAAAAGTTGGGTTGTTCCTTAGCCAACTGCCTGAGCCTGTTTCCAAAGTCCAATTGCATCATGAGTTTATCATTGATGACCATAGGACTGGGCAAACCTTTCTCCCTCAAAATTTGAAATTTAGCCATGAACCTATTAATGGCTACTTGCATATTGTGGCACTTTTCTTCCAAATTAAGCATAAGGTTCCTTTTGGAAAGGACCTTCTTTATTTCCAAAATGGCAGCAGTATTTTCTTCTATATTTAGCTCTTGGAGCTCATATTTATTCTTGTTGTTGAGGAAGTGGATGAGTCTATTTGCATCCTCTGGCTTATTTCCCAACTCCTCCTTTATTTTCTGGATAGCTTCTGTAGCTATCTTTACTAGCTTTGTTTGCTCAGAAATAACTTGGATTGATGGCCAAATATCATTGACAGAGTCAATGATATTGGCCCACAGCATTTCCTTGGTTTTTCCAAGTGGCTTCTCAAGTGTTAAATCCTTTTCTAGGATTTTTATCCTCTCACCCATTCTCAGGGCCCTTTGTGTTTCTTCTTTCTGCTTGAGTTGGGAAAGTTTGCAGTCAGTTTCCAAACTTGCCACCTTTTCCTTCAATATTTCCATCTATGTAGCCTAGATAGACATATCTTCCATGGCTTTCACAAGTTCTATTGCTTTATCCCCTGGTGCACTTGCTGCTATAGTAGATTCTATTGTTACTAGTAATGTTGTTGCAGGTGGAGCTATGGGTGCTAGTGATGTTGCCAGTGTAGAAGGAACTGTTGTGGATACCGTGGGGATGACAGTTCTGGAAGTTGTGGCCAAGTCACTTTTCTTCAATTGAATTAAAGTGTCCAACTCCTTCTCTGTCTCCTTGAGTTGATCATTCAGCTTCAGGACCAATTCCATGAGCTCTTCATGTCCTTGCTGGGATTTTAAGACCTCTAATGTTTGTGGATGATGTAGGTGGGGTATCTTTAGTTTCTTCTTGAGTGTAGAGATATCATCGTTTTTCTTCATAATTAACTGCTCTGTGGCTTTTATATCCTTGGGATCATGTCCCAATTCAATTACTAAGTCCTCTAAGGACTTGATACTTGTATCCTTGGCCTGTGAGGAGGCCTCCTCCAACTGGAATTGTGAAGATATGTTGTTTAAGGAATTATTTAGCTAATGAGCAATTGTGGCCTTTCTAGTCAAGGTGGAATATATCAGCTCCCCTATTTGCTTGTGTAGCTCAATCTGGTCTATGGGATGGATATCCCTTTCCAGCACTTCAAAATCTACTTTCTTGAAATCTGAGGCTATTTTTGGCTATTAAGTTGTAGGCTTGATAAAAGTCATCTGTATTTTCCCCTCTTTGATATCAAAGGCCAACATTAGCCTGGTTTGACTAGTAAGGGTCATTTTTCAGGTACTGGGCATAAGTTTGGACCTTAAGCTTCTCATTCCTTGCTTTTATTTCCCTGTACCTTTCCTTGATGTCTTGGTCTTTGCCAGCAGGCATTCTGAAGGAATATACTTCAAGACTGAGCTGACTTTCCAACCCCTAAGTTTGTGATGTGGAGGGTGTGCCTTCCGATGGGGTGATGGGATTGCTCTTGTTTCCTTCTGTGCTGGTGACTTCTATTGTTTCCTCTGTGTATTCCTATTCAGAGACAGGATTCACTCTTTGTCTTTTTGCTTGGCTTGTATTTGCATAAGTTTGTGAAGTGGCCCTTGTTGATGTGGTGGCCTCCTCCCTTCTTCTTTTTAGGCTCTTCTCCTCATTTAGAGGAATCTCCACAACTGAGGGGGTACTCATGGTTGTCTCTAGTCTGCTTGATTGCTCTGGCCTATCTAACTGTTCTGGCCTTCTTGATTGTTCCAGCCTGCTTGATTGTTTTGGCACTTGTAGGAAAGAACCCTCATCAAGTTGTTTTTCCAAATCAATTAGAGCATTCTCTATGTCTATTCTAGTGTTGTCTTGATCAACTAGGGTTCCTTCCACCCATTTTGATTGGTTGGCATAGGCTTCAATCTCAAGTATGGGATGGTGAATAAAAGGTCCTAGCTTGACCTTTTGCTTCTTCTTGGTGATGAATTCCAAAGGGTCATATCTCCAAACAAAACTACTCTGGAACTTCATTTTCTGTAGTATCAAATCTGCCTCTTTCCCAGCCTCCCTAGAGTTACATATGAAGGGGCGTAGTTGGTCTTTTATTTTGAAATTGGCCTTCTTCTTGGCATTTACAAAGTTTATCTCATCTACATTGATAATTTTCATGTAGTATTCTAATGCAAACAACCTCATAGGGAGGTATCTTGGCAATTTGTATGGTGCAAGCATGTAACCTTATATCCTGATTTCTGTGTGGTTCTGGTAAAGGTACCAGTCACCCACTTTGGTCTACTTTGACAGTTGAAGGACTCCCTTTATTTTTGGACTGATTCTTTGAGGAGGGTTTCCAGTCAACATTGTCATAACTGGATGTACAAATAAGTCAATGAAGTCTGAATAAGAATATGGAGACTGATACTCGTGGATTAATGGGGTACAAAAAATGACTGACCTCGGTTGACCCTTGGTGTCAAGCTTCTGAAGGGTGAATGGAAACTTATCTGACTGATAATATAAGAACATATGGTATAAAACTGAAGAGTATATGAAGACCCTTTCATTCCCCATTCTTGTGAACTACTCATGCATCCTGCTAGCTATGAATGTGGCAAAGTCATAAATGGTTGCAGGACGTTGTCCTAGGGTACAGATGGAAATGAAAGCTAGGATAATTTCATCAATATACTCACTTGTGGAGTAACCCAAAACACAATATATCATGGCTACAATACTTCGGTCCCAAGGGGAAAATATAGTTGCTACATATGGAGGGGGATCTTTAGGGAGGTGCTTCTCTTCTTTGATGAAGGTTTGGAGAAATTGGGCAAATTTTGCAGAGCTGAGATTGGGATATAAATCCAATAGATCTCCAATGATAGTGGAGTTAGGTTTGGCCCTAGTTGGAGCTGCAACATTTCATTTATAGACTCAGCAGTGTTTTTCCAGATCGATTAGAGCATTCTCTATGTCTATTCTGGTGTTGTCTTGATCAACTAGGGTTCCTTCCACCCATTCTGATTGGTTGGCATAGGCTTCAATCTCAGGTATGGGATGGTGAATAAAAGGTCCTAGCTTGACCTTTTGCCTCTTCTTGGTGATGAATTCCAAAGGGTCATATCTCAAAATAAAACTTCTCTGGAACTTCATCTTATGTAGTATCAAATCTGCCTCTTTCCCAGCCTCCCTAGAGACATATGAAGGGGCCTAGTTGGTTTTTTATTTTGAAATTGACCTTCTTCGTGGCATTTACAAAGTTTATCTCATTTGCATTGATAATTTTCCTATAGTATTCTAATGCAAACAACCTCATATGGAGGTATCTTGGCAATTTGTATGGTGCAAGCATGCAACCATATATCCTGGTTTTTGTGTGGTTCTGGTAAAGGTACCAGTCACCCACTTTGGTCTACTTTGATGGTTGAAGGACTCTCTTTATTTTTGGACTGATTCTTGGAGGAGGGTTTCCATTCAACATTGTCATAACTAGATGTACAAATAAGTCAACGAATTTTGAATAAGAGTATGTAGACTAATACTGGTGGATTAATGGGGTCCAAAAAATGACTGACCTGGGTTGACCCTTGGTGTCAAGCTTCTGAAGGGTGAATGGAAACTTATCTGACTGATAATATAAGAACATATGGTATAAAACTGAAGAGTATATGAAGAACCTTTCATTCCCAGTTCTTGTGAACTTCTCATGCATCCTGTCATCTATGAATGTGTCAAAGTCATAAATGGTTGCAGGAGGCAATCCTAGGGTATAGATGGACATGAAATCCAAGATAATTTCATCAATATACTCACTTGTGGAGTAACCCAAAACACAAGATATCATGGCTACAATACTTCGGCCCCAAGGGGAAGATATAGTTGCTACACATGGAGGGGGGTCTTTAGGGAGGTGCTTCTCTTCTCTGACGAAGGTTTGGAGCAATTGGGCCAATTTTGTAGAGTTGAGTTTGGGATATAAGTCCAACAGATCTCCAATTGAGAGGGGAGTTAGGTTTGGCCCTGGTTGGAGCTGCAGCATTTCATTTATAAACTCAGCAGTGTTTTTCCAGCTCGATTAGAGCATTCTCTATGTCTATTCTGGTGCTGTCTTAATCAACTAGGGTTCCTTCCATCCATTCTGATTGGTTGGCATAGGCTCCAATCTCAGGTATGGGATGGTGAACAAAAGGTCCTAGCTTGACCTTTTACCTCTTCTTGGTGATGAATTCCAAAGGGTCATATCTCTAAACAAAACTTCTCTGGAACTTCATGTTATGTAGTATCAAATCTGCCTCTTTCCCAACCTCCCTAGAGTTACATATGAAGGGGCCTAGTATCAGGCTTAAAGTGAGATTAGGCCATCAGGGTAATTAACAGAGGATTAAAGGGGGCTTTAGTAACTTGATTGCAGATCAACCAGTTAAAGGTTTTGGTCAGTTTTTAAGGTGAAAATCATAGTTTATAATTAAACTAGGGTGTAGGGTTAATTTGTTCATAGGAGTTAAATATATACGGGAAATTGGGTTTTTATCGGGATTTAATATAATAAAGTTAGTAATTAATATGAGAAATGGGCGGAAAAGGGAAAACACTAAGCAAAATGCTCTTTTGTGAATTACATGTTTTTCACATATTTACATTAATACTTAGGGTAAAGCATTTTTGTGGGTTTTTTGGTATGAAAAGTGATTTATATGGGGGAAAATTGCTTTTCTTAGGCAAAAAGTGTTTTAACCTTAAGAAAAGGAGTATTATTAGGAAAATGAATGAACTGAAGGGGGGGTGAACTTTTATGAGGGGAATCTAGTACTTGATATCCATAAGTCATTGAGCTGAGGCTCTGGTCCCTCCAAAAGTTAGAGAAATGCTCTTACCCTCTTTGACTTAAAGGTTTTAAGTACCTTGAACTTTATTATGGGAAATTAGTTAAGTAAAGAGGTGAAATGAATGGGAGAAGTTAATTAATTGGCTTTGAAATCCATTTGCATGCTTGATTGTCCATTCATATTTGGAACATGTGATGAAAAATGATAAATATGTTTTTTGTCTAATCAATCATCATACTTTTGCAACCTTTCTTCTACTTACCTATCTACTTATCCTACCATTTTTCTTCACTTTATTAGGGTGCATTTAAGCTAGCAAACCCTTATCAATATTTTCTTTTCTTTACATAGCAAACTATCTAAATCAAACTTTATATCATCCAAGGGTTCAGATTAAACAGTTGAGCTCCTTTTATTTACTCTACCTATCTAATTATCTACCAAGATTACACTGTTTGGTCAGATTTTATTCTCTATCTATAAACATAAAATTGAAAACATGAAATAGCCAAGTTTAAACATTTTGACTATCATGGATTGTGGCAAGGATTACAAGCTGCACACAATAATTTATTATGCATAAAATTAAATAGGAGTGGCATTTTGACTTGCTCACTTTCATGGTCTTTTTGTTTTCTTGGGGTTCATATTTTTCATCTTTTTTTGTGACCTATTTCATTCTTTTTGTCCTTTGATTATTCTTTTTGGACATATCCTCTTTAAATTTTTTAACTTTTTTAATATGGAAAACATTTGCACAAAGCAAAGGTATGTACAATATTACAAGGTTTAATATCAATCATTCAAAATTATGGCTCTGATTGGTATAGGAACATAACAGTGGCTCCACTTGGGGATGTAATTTCCTGGTGAAATGTCAAGAACTTTGTATATCAGTAGCCTTTGAATTGTTGTTGATGTTACCATGAAAAATTCTCCTCTATGCCTCTGCATTATTGATACTTATGATAGTGAATCCTTTGAAGCTTAGGGCCTTCTCTCTAGGCTTCAACTTCAATGACCACCATCCAATCCAAACTAGACTTTTCGAAGAAAAATGGAATATGTATAATGGAAAGTAAAAATGAGTAGTTAGGTTCAAAATAGTGTTTGAGCATTCGACCATTCATTGGTCCACCTTCTACTTCTGTACCATCCATTTCTCTGAGGAAGAAAGCATTATCACCTCTGAAAGCATAATAGGAAATCAAATTTCCCATGTTTACCTTTATCTTTCCTCCTTGAATCCCATTTTAGGACTTTGTCACCAAGGTAGAAATCCTCAGCCTTGGTCCTTTTATCAAAAATCTTCTTGATCCTTTCCTGCACAACCTGAGATTTGATGTACACTTCCTCCTTGATTTGCTATAAATGAATTGTTTGGTTGATTCTTCTTTGGATGTCATTTGGTTCAACCTGCAACACTTGGAGTAGCTTCATTACTGGTGTTCCCAAGGAAGATGGAAAAGTAGCTTCCATCCCATAAACTAGTTGGTAAGGAGAGGTACCAATTGATTTCTTTGTGGTTAGT
This sequence comes from Pinus taeda, assembly GCA_000404065.3. Classification (NCBI taxonomy): domain Eukaryota; kingdom Viridiplantae; phylum Streptophyta; class Pinopsida; order Pinales; family Pinaceae; genus Pinus; species Pinus taeda. The sequence goes on along the minus strand of APFE030557731.1, from coordinate 476,587 downwards.
CTGTCTGCCTATAAGGCATTGACTAGCTTTTTATTCCATATTTTCTTATTGTCCTCCAACAACTTTTTTATGATGTTCACCAATATTTTGTTTGAGGATTCTGCAAGTCCATTTCCTTGAGGATAATAGGCTGTGGAATGGCCCAGGGTTATATGATACTTGTTGCAGAAATCTATCATCCTTTTGGATTTAAAGGCTGTTGCATTATCAGTAATGAGCTTAGTTGGACATCCAAATCTTGATAGAATGTTTGTTTCAAGGAAGGTTATGATAATAGTGTCAGTGGTTTGCCTTGAAGGTAAGGCCTCTATCCATTTGGTGAAATAGTCTGTGGTAGTGAGGATCCATTTGTGTTGGGCAGAGGAAGGTGGGTGAATCTCACCAATGAAGTCTAACTGCCATTGTTGAAAAGGTGTTTCAGCAGAGATTGGTTTTAGGGGTAAAGGTAGAAGCTTTTTCTTTCCCTCAAAAATTTGACATTTGTGACAAGAGGTCACATGTTTCTTTACATCAAAAAACAAAGTTGGCCAGTAGAAACCAGCTCTAAGAATTTTATCTGCAGAGGTTTTCTAGTAAAGGTGTCCTCCATAGTCACCTGCATGAAACTCTTGTAATACTTTGTCAAAATCATCTTTTAATAAACAGTTGAGAAGAATACCTTCATGATTCCTCCAAAACAAAGCATTGTCTAATATACAAAATTTTATGGACTTCATCTTCAAAAATCTACTTTTGGTCATAGATAATCTAGGAGGAGCTTGTAAATTTTGTAAAACGTAAATGATATCAGCATACCATGGTGAATCAATAAAGGCATGGTTGATTAGTGGAGTCGCCATCTCCTCTTCATTATCTATTTGTGCAATAAAGTTTATATATGGGGCCTGACAGTTTGACTCAGCCATGAGCTTGGCTAAACCTTGGCCCTTGATTAACTTAGTTGGTCTGATTCTATGTCATATTCTAAAATAGTAGCAATCCATTTTCCCCTCTTTCCATATGGACCACCCTGAGTTAGGATGTCTTTGACTACTGAATTGGGAACATAGACTATTATATGAGAATATAAAATATATACTCTAAAGTCCTTGATAGCTTTGACCAAAGCAAAAGCTTGTTTTCCCATTATGTTATATTTTAAGGAGGAATCTCTCAGGGCCTTGCTAAAGAAAGCAATAGGTTGTTCATAGCCCTGGTCATTTTTTTGCAATAAAATTGCAGCAATTGTGTGCTCAGAAGCAAAAGAAAATAAGATGAAATCTCTGTCAAATTTTGGAATGATCAAAATTGGTGTTCTAGTTAAGGCTAGTTTAATGTCTTCAAATGCTTTCTTAGCCTCAACAGTCCATTTGATGGTCGAACATTTTTTCAACATATTGTTCAGTGATCTAATTAATTCTACTAGATTAGAAATAAATCTCCTAAGAAAGTTAATTTTCCCTAAGAAAGCTTGTAATTCTCTGATGTTCCTTGGATGTTGTATCTGTAAGATGGCTTCTATTCTTGCAGGGTCTATTCAAATACCATATTTTCAAATTACATGACCTAGTAACTTTCCTTCTTTTAATCCAAACAAAGACTTCTTAGGGTTCAAAGAAATTCCATATTTCCTACATTTAATAAAAATCTGCCTTATATGATCCAAATGCTGGTTGTAAGATTTTGAAAATACAGTAATGTCATCTAGGTATATTACTAGGAAATCATGAATTTCTTTGGCAAAGGTTATATCCATAGCCCTCTGTAAAGTAGCTCCTACATTCATTAGTCCAAAAGTAATTTTCACATACATGAATGTGCCCCAAGGAGCAGTGAAGGAAGTCTTGGTTTGGTCATCAGGATGAACTAAAATCTGATTGTAACCAAAAAACCCATCCAATAATGAGATCCTGGTTGATCGAACTACCCTTTGCAAAATATGGTTTATTTTGGGGAGGGGGTAATTGTCTTTAAGATATACTTTGTTGATGTTTCTAAGGTCCACACAAAGTCTAATCTCACCAGTTTTCTTCCTAGTTGGCACCAGGTTTGAAACCCAATCAGAAAATATGATTAGTGCAATTATGTTAGCATCATACATTCTCTCGATTTCCTTTTCAATTGAAGGTAATAGGATAGGATTTATCCTTCTAATTTTTTGTCTGAAAGGTTTTTTATTTTCTTTTATAGGGATTGTGTGTTGTATGATGTTGGTGTCATAGGCTTTGAGGTCCTCATAACTCCAAGAAAAGACATCCTGAAATTCTTTTAATAACTCAATGTATTTTACTTTTTCAATGGGAGGTAATGATTTAGAAAGTTTGATCAATTTTGGATTTTCATCAGTGCCAATATTACACTCCTCCATATCAAATTTCAAAGGTTCCATTTTAGGCTTACTAGGAACATCATTTGAATCAAACAGGTCTTCCAAAGGGGTTAATCCCTTAGGTAAGAAATTGTCTTTGAGATCGATTACTTCAGTGTTTTTGTTAATTATCTCATCAATCTCAACTTGCTCTAGGTTTTCTACATTTGATTTTGTGAATTTAGTGGGATGGAATCTATCTATCTCTTCACCTTCTATCTCGTTTTTGTCTATTTTATCTTTAGTGTTAGGATCTATTGATGTGTCAGTATCTATATTGCTATTTACAAATTCTTGTTCTGAAATCAAAAAGTTGTTTATTTGTTTGTCATCAACCAGTTCTTCAAATTATCTGGAATTGCAGGCCTATGCCTTACTTCAATAGTATATTGATAGTTAGGCTGAAAGGGTAACTTGCAGGTGTTGGCAAACATTGCTAAACTATGAGCCTGCATATTATGTTTTCTAGGAATTACAACAACTTTTTTTTTTGTAAGCTGGGGCGGGACTCTCCAATTTACATGTCCATTATGTACCCCTCTACGGGGGAAGGGTAGCCCAAGATTTGAACACAAGACTTCCGGTTCGGTGAGACTTCATTTCCACAGCCCTTGTCGCTTGAGCTACCCCATGTGGACAGGAATTACAACAACTTTGGTTTCTAAGAAAGTGTTTAGTATTTCTACAATGGTTCCTCTATAACAACTTAATCTAGGGTCTTTGATCATATATACAGCATTAATTTGTTTTATCGCTAATTCAGAGTCTCCCATGACAGAAAATATTATAGCTCCTAGCTTCCTAACTAATTTAAGACCTAAAATTAGTGCTTCATACTCAGCCATATTGTTAGTACATTTAAAATTTAGTCTGTATGCATGGCCTTCTAAGTAATCATTCCCTAGATTATATATCCAAACTCCTGCTCCTACTTCAAACTTATTGACTGACCCATCAAACTCAAGATGCCACAATATCTCATGTTCATAATTAGTATCATTTGTTTCCACCAACTTTTCCTCAACTTGACTACCTTGTTTAGTGGAAAGTTCTAAAGTTTGGACAGTTTCCTTTTGTTTTGAAACTGCAATTCTTTTGGTTCTGTATCAAGACTGTCTAAAAGGGTTCCTTGTGTTTCATCAGTGTTATACAAAATAAAAGAATCAATGTCTGAATGTACAGAGTAGATAGGAAAGTTTTGAGGCCAATCTTGGCTACTCGCCATGTATTTGATTAAAGTTTCTTAGTACAACTTCTTGGGTTGTCCAAAAATAGAAATTGTTGCATATGACATATCAAGTTGTAGAGATCCCTGAAGTTTGGCTCCCCATGACCTTGATAATAGCATTCCATACTTCGGTGGGATGTCATCAACTACAATATCCATAAGGATGCTCTTGGTAGAATATTGAACTAAGGTAACACAGAAGTCTTTAATCAACCCTAGACACTTTACTTAACTTGAGTCAAATGAAAATAAGTCCTTGTAAGGTCTTGTAATGTCTAGGTTCAATTTTTCCATTACTAATTTGGGCATTAAGTTGTGGGATGCTCCAGAATCCAACATTGCATTATGAAGAATTTTTTCATGGATGCCAAGGCTAATGTAGAAAGGTGGTATTCCCCCTTCTAGTGGTTTTCCATTGACATCTGGACCAAATATAAGTGTGGGTTGGTCATCAAACAAGTTAACGGAATCCTCATTTTCAGCAAGGTTCAAGGTCTGGTTTCTCTTTGTTTTGTAGGATTCATTATTGATTAACTCTGTCAAAGGGACTGAAATATTTAACTTAGCTACCTCTGCTCCCAAATTAAAAGGCAAAGGGGCTTTCTCTATTTGCGGGTTTGAACTTTTGACAAAAAGGACTTGAATGGGATGGTCTTCTTTGCCTTTATTGGGGACTCCTTTTTGTGAATTTTCCAATCTATTATTTTGAGGTGTGTCCACTAGTTTTTTGGGGGGAATTGAAGAAGAGGGTTGATCATCAGAAAGTTGATTAGGGATTATATATTCAATGGTAGGACCAGAAGAATTCTGGTTTTTTCTGGGGATAATCTGGAGGATTTAGAAACCAGGGCTTCTTTGATTTTCTTTGGTTGATTTGGCACTGTTTTCTTGGTTTGGTCAGAGATATCAGAATTCTTTTTACTCCTTAGGTTATACTACTTGTGTACTTCAAAAACACCAGAATCATAACCTTGTTTATAATCAGATGACTTTATAGACTGGATTTGCAATTGCTGTAGCATATGCAATTCCTGATCATCTTGGGTCAAAAAAATAACACCTTCATCATATAATCCCATTAGGTTAATCTTGTGTCTTGCTCTGGGTCTTTAGGATGGGATGTTTATGCATAATTTTCCTAGAAAGGAGGTCTTATATTCTGATCAGGTCCATTTTTTCTAGTATTTTGGTTTTTTTCCTAAATTTCGGGTTTCTAACTGGAGGTGCTTGTTGATTATCCCACTAGGGTTTCCTCTCTATATTCTTTATTCTATCCATTAACTTTTCCATGCCTTTTGCTAAGCTATCTATTTTAATGTTAGAGGGTGAAGGCTCATCTTTAGTTGATCCTCTTCTTTCATTCCTAACTCTGTCTCTTTTAGCTAATAAATTAGCCTCTACACTTATTGCTACACTTTGCATATCTTCTAGGGTTGGGGGGTTTCTTTCCTAGAGCTGGAATGCCATGTCTGTGTCAAAACCATGAGGGAAATTTATTAATGCTAAATCATGTGGGGGTCTAAGATTAACTGGAATTGAATTGTATATATTGTTAAATCTAGTGCAGTAATCTTGAACAGTTTCATTGGGTCCTCTCCTAATATTTTCATATACAGAAAGGATCTGTAGAGGATTCGTTTTCTTTTCCCATCTATTCAAAAATTGCTATTGAAATACTTCTAAACTATTAATACTATTATCATGCAGTGATCTAAACCATTTTCTAACATCACTAGCTAAAGTTTGATCGAATAATCTCATTTGGAAATCCTCAGTATCAATTTCATGAAGTTCAAAGTAGTCTGTCATTTTATTAACATGGTGTTGTGCAGTGTAGTGTCCTATGCCATCAAATTGGATGATTTTACTCTAGTAGTCTACTGGCATGGAACCAAGTGGAGCATGTAAGACAAGGGGAGCATAACTATTTTCCATGGCTATAAGTTGGGATAGGCTAAAATGTGGGGTTGAGGCACTAGAAGGTGATGCAGTAGTGGAGGATGAACTAGGACCAGCAGATGATTGATGAGTAATGGTAGGTTGGTAAAGAAGTGAAGGTATAAATGGAGGTGGGGAATGAACTTCAGAGGTTGAATGGAATAATGGTGAACTAAGAGTAGTGGATATTGGTTCAGAAAGATCAGGGTTCCTAGCAGTAGTAAGGGATGACTGTGGGGAATTTAAAATATATTCATCAATCAACTGATTGGCCTTTTGGACTTCGAGGTCTGCAATAAACTCTGGATCTAGAACAATTTCATCAATTGCACTTTCAAACCTTGTTCTAAATAGGGAAAGATCAAATGGCACATCAAAGGGAAGGTCTTCTAAAAACAACCACTCATCAGGACAAAAATCAGCTTTGATTAAAGGTGTATGACTAACTGAACTTTCTTCTCTTTTGGGTCTTCTCGAAATCAGGTTGGGATTATCAACTACTAGGGTAGGGTTTAGATATAGATTAGCCCTAGTGTAGTGAGTTCTCCTTGAAGCCAGAATTTCAAGCTTTTTCTAATTACTTTCTTTTTGTGAGATTTTGTAAATAACTTCTAATAAACCCTTTAAGAGGCTTGAAATAAAGATTTAAGATTTTCTTAAAGGTTTATTAAGACTGAGGACTTGATTTTCCCCATTATGGTTGCCACTATGTTATCACTCATAATTTTCCTTAGAAGTTTTCAAAAAGAAGGAAGAAACCAAGGTAACCACAAACCAATCTTTTAAGTATAGGCTCTAGCCAACCTATGACTTAGAGAGAGCTCTCTCTATATAATTTAGCTTTATTTCTTATGGGATTTTAGGCTAGTTCTTAGTGTTCCTTGGGGTTTTGGTTTTGATTTGAAGGTTGTGTGGTGGAATTCTTAGAGCAGATGGATAGAACTAGGTCTTCAAGCCATTGGGATATGGAGTCAACAAATGGATAGCAGGACTGGACCAATTCATTAAAGGGAATGTTCACAAGGTAGGCTAGCAGAGAAAAATGCAAATCTTTAGGCATAATGGGTGAAGTAATTCTAACCAGGGTGAAAGGGCACTTAAGAATCCTTAGACCAGGATCAGAATGAAGAACAGAGGATAATCATGAACAAAGGGCAATTAAGAATCCTTTGCTATAGATCACAAGAAGTCACCTAAACTAAGGAGAAATCAAGAATTCCTTAACCTAGATTTGTGAAGAAAACATATAATAATGCATAACAGTCAAGACAGAGTGCATTTAAGAAATTTCTGAAATATCATTCCATGTTATAACATTTAGATTTTAGAGATACATAAAAGATTATGGAAAAGACTCGAATAAAACAACATTGAACATGAGAGAATACTTATTTGTATTTCACTCTACACAAGAATCCTGTAAAATATATGATCTTTATTCCTTAATCCAGCAAGCCAATTCAGTCATTGATACAATAGAATTTCTGATTTGAGAGAAAAAGTCTATAGAAATGTTTTGGAATCCACCCTACATACTTCGAATTGTGAAGTATTTATATAAAACCTTATTACAAAATATCTCAAAACAACTTGAGATTTATTCTACGAAATACAAATGTCTTCTAGCAAGAAGATAGAGATAGCTAATGAACTGTTTCTTGATGTCCCCTTTATTGTGGTTGTGTTGGCCTTTATGGTTGAAATGTAGCCCTTTATGCTGGCTGATAGTTGTGGCATTTTTACGTTGGAGTCTTCTTTACTTTGATATTTCATCTGATACTCTTTGACCCTACTACTCTTTGACCCTGTTGTGCTATTTTTACCTGTTTCACTCTGTTTCCTTCATTTTTACTGCCCAGTAAGTTTCAACTGTTTATTTATCACGGTAAATTTGTCATTGTCTCCCACAATTCTGCATCTGGTAATTTCACATTTACCATTCTCCTATAGATTTCATCAGCCTCAGTATATTTTGCAAAATTTGGCTTGGTGAGAAAAAGATGTTTGATTTGATGTTCCAGGAAGAACAAGTTTTCAAAAGTGTCATACAAGACTTTCCCCATTCTTAATGCCCTTATGGATGAAGATCTAGCTTGTTCCTTAGCCAACTGTCTGAGTATGTTTCCATAGTCCAATTGCGTCATGAGTTTATCATTGATGACCATAGGACTGGGCATACCTTTCTCCCTCAAAATCTGAAATTTAGCCATGAACCTATCAATGGCTACCTGCATATTGTGGCACCTTTCTTCCAAATTAAGCATAATGGCAACAGTCCTGTCTTCTATATTTATCTCTTGGAGCTCATATTTATTCTTGTTGTTTAGGAAGTGCATGAGTCTATTTGCATCCTCTCGCTTATTTCCCAACTCCTCCTTTACTTTCTAGATAGCTTATGTAGATATCTTTACCAGCTCTGTTTGCTCAAAAACAACTTGGATTGATGGCAAAATATCATTGACAGAGTCAATGATATTGTCCCATAGCATTTCCTTGGTTTGTCCAAGTGTCTTCTCCAGTGTTAAATCCTTTTCTAGGATTTTGATCCTCTCACCCATTCTCAGGGCCCTTTTTGTTTCTTCTTTCTGCTTGAGTTGGGAAAGTTTACAGTCATTTTCCAAACTTACCACCTTTTCCTTCAATCTTTTCATCTATGTAGCCTGGATAGACATATCTTCCATGGCTTTCACAAGTTCTGCTACTTTTCCCCTTGGTGCACCTGCTACTGTAGTAGATTTTGTTGTTACTGGCAATGTTGTTGCAGGTGAAGTTGTGGGTGCTAGTGATGCTACTAGTGTAGAAGGAACTACCATGGATACCGTGGGGATGACAGTTTTGGAAGTTGTGGCCAAGTCACTTTGCTTCAATTGAATTAAAGTGTCCAACTCCTTCTTTGTCTCCTTGAGTTGATCATTTAGCTTTAGGACCAAGTCCATGAGCTCTTCATGTCCTTGCTGGGCTTCTAGGACCTCTAATGTTTGTGGATGATGCAGCTTGGGTATCTTTAGCTGCTTCTTGGCTGCAGCGATATGGTCATTTTTCTTCTTAATTAGCTGCTCTGTGGCTTTTATATCCTTGGGATCATGTCCCAATTCAATTACTAACTTCTCTAAGGACTTGATCCTTGTATCCTTTGCCTCTGAGGAGGCCTTTTCCAACTAGAATTGTGGAGATATGTTGTTTAAGGAATTCTATAGCTGATGAGCAGTTATGGCCTTTTCAGTCAAGGTGGAGTATATCATCTCCCTTATTTGCTTGTGTAGCTCAATCTGGTCTATGGGATGGATATCCCTTGCCAGCACTTCAAAATCTACTTTCTTGAAATCTAAGGTTGTTTTTGACTGTTGAGTTGTAGGCTTGATAAAATTCATCTGCATTTTCCCCTCTTTCATATCAAAGGCTGACATTAGCTTGGCTTGATTGGTAGGGGTCATTTTCAGGTACTGGGCATAAGTTTGGACTTTAAGCTTCTGATTCCTTTCTTTTATTTCCCTGTACCTTTCCTTGATGTCTTGGTCTTTGTCAGTAGGCATTCTGAAGGAAGATACTTCAAGACTGAGCTGCCTTTCCAACCCCTAAGTTTGTGATGTGGAGGGTGTGCCTTCCGATGGGGTGATGGGCCTACGCCTATTTCCTTCTGTGCTGGTGACTTCTGTTGTTTCGTCTATGTATTCTTGTTTAGAGACATGATTCACTCTCTATCTTTTTGCTTGGCTTGTATCTACATAAGTTTGTGGAGTGGCCCTTGCTGATGTGGTGGCCTCCTCCCTACTTCTTTTTAGGCTCTTCTCCTCATTTAGAGGAGTCTCCACAACTGAGGGGGTACTCATGGTTGTCTCTGGTCTGCTTGATTTCTTTGGTCTGTCTGATTATTCTAGCCCGCTTGATTGTTCTGGCACCTACAGGAAATAACCCTCATCAAGTTGTTTTTCCAGATCGATTAGAGCATTCTCTATGTCTACTCTGGTGCTGTCTTGATCAAATAAGGTTCCTTCCACCCATTCTAATTGGTTGGCATAGGCTTCAATCTCAGGTATGGGATGGTGAATAAAAGTTCCTAGCTTGACCTTTTGCCTCTTCTTGGTGATGAATTCCAAAGGGTCATTTCTCCGAAAAAAATTCTCTGGAACTTCATCTTCTATAGTATCAAATATGCCTCTTTCCCAGCCTCCCTAGAGTTACATATGAAGGGGCATAGTTGGTCTTTTATTTTAAAATTGGCCTTCTTCTTGGCATTTTAAAAGTTTATCTCATTACATTGATAATTTTCCTGTAGTATTCTAATTCAAACAACCTCATAGGGAGGTATCTTGGCAATTTGTATGGTGCAAGCATGCAACCATATATCCTGATTTCTGTGTGGTTTTGGTAAAGGTACCAATCACCCACTTTGGTCTGCTTTGATAGCTGAAGGACTCTCTTTATTTCTAGACTGATTCTTGGAGGAGGGTTCCAGTCAACATTGTCATAACTGGATGTACAAATAAGTCAATGAAGTCTGAATAAGAGTATGGAGACTGATACTCATGGATTAATGGGGTCCAAAAAATGACTGACGTGGGTTGACCCTTGGTGTCAAGCTTCTGAAGGGTGAATGGAAACTTATCTGACTGATAATATAAGAACATATGGTATAAAACTAAAAAGTATTTGAAGACCCTTTCATTCCCCATTCTTGTGAACTGCTCATGCATCCTGTCAGCTATGAATGTGGAAAAGTCATAAATAGTTGCAGGAGGTTGTCCTGGGTATAGATGGACATGAAAGCCAGGATAATTTCATCAATATACTCACTTGTGGAGTAACCCAAAACACAAGATATCATGGCTACAATACTTTGGCCCCAAGGGGAAAATATAGTTGCTACATATGGAGGGGGGTCTTTAGGGAGGTGCTTCTCTTCTCTGATGAAATTTTTGAGTAATTGGGCCAATTTTGCAGAGTTGAGTTTGGGATATAAGTCCAACAGATCTCCAATTGAGAGGGGAGTTAGGTTTGGCCCTAGTTGGAGCTGTAGTATTTCATTTATAGGCTTAGCAGTGTTTTTCCATATCGATTAGAGCATTCTCTATGTCTCTTTTGGTGTTGTCTTGATCAACTAGGGTTCCTTCCATTCATTCTAATTGGTTGGCATAGGCTTCAATCTCGGGTATGGGATGGTGAATAAAATTTCCTAGCTTGACCTTTTGCCTCTTCTTGGTGATGAATTCCAAAGGGTCATATCTCCAAACAAAACTTCTCTGGAACTTCATCTTTTATAGTATCAAATCTGCCTCTTTCCCAGCCTTCCTAGAGTTACATATGAAGGGGCCTAGTTGGTCTTTTATTTTGGAATTGGCCTTCTTCTTGGAATTTACAAAGTTTATCTCATCTGCATTGATAATTTGCATGTAGTATTCTAATGCAAACAACCTCATAGGGATGTATCTTGGAAATATGTATGGTGCAAGCATGCAACCATATATCTTGATTTCTGTGTCGTTCTAGTAAAGGTACCAGTCACCCACTTTGGTCTGCTTTGACAGTTGAAGGACTCTCTTTATTTCTGGACTGATTCTTGGAGGAGGGTTTCCAGTCAACAATGTCATAACTGGATGTACAAATAAGTCGATGAAGTCTGAATAAGAGTATGGAGACTAATACTCATGGATTCATGGGGTCCAAAAACTGACTGACTTGGGTTGACCCTTGGTGTCAAGCTTCTAAAGGGTGAAAGGAAACTTATCTGACTGATAATATAAGAACATATGGTATAAAACTGAAGATTATTTGAAGACCCCTTCATTACCCATTCTTGTGCACTGCTCATGCATCCTGTCAGCTATGAATATGGTAAAGTCATAAACGATTGCAGGAGGTTGTCCTGGGGTATAAATGGGCATGAAATCTAGGATAATGTTATCAATATACTCACTTGTGGAGTAACCCAAACCACAAGATATCATGGCTACAATACTTCGGCCCCAAGGGGAAAATATAGTTGCTACATATGGAGGGGGATCTTTAGGGAGGTTCTTCTCTTCTTTGATGAAGGTTTGGAGCAATTGGGCCAATTTTGCAGAGCTGAGTTTGGGATATAAGTCCAACAGATCTCCAATTGAGAGGGGATTTAGGTTTGGTCTTGGTTGGAGCTACAACATTTCATTTATAGACTCAGCAGTGATGGTGAAAAGGACCTTCTGGTCATGAGACATGATGGTTCTGTGACTTCTGACGTAACAAGCATGGCACATGTGCACAATTTCAAGAAAAATGTGGACTTGGGGGAACTGGTACTTGGGCAAATTTGACTCCCAAAGGCCAATTTAATCAGCCTGGTTCAGGGACTTGTCCCTACTTTGGCAATGTATTTTGAGCAGGAGCTTTATGACAGTGGTATCTTTTATCTGGAAATATTTATTAGCTAGGGGAAGGTGGTCCAAGTCTAAATGGGGTGTAGATATGGGTCTCACATCCACAACAATTGGGGTAGCCATACTCAGTTCTTGTGGATTTGAGTATGGGTGGTAATTTCAAGTTTTTTAGGGAAATGGTGTTCTACAAGGAGTAGGCTTGAGCTCTTGAGTATTTTTAATTAATTTTTAACTTAACTAAAAGCACTCAGCAATTGGTTACTTTGAAATTGACAAGGTATTTGGTGAATTCTGGTTTAAATACCTGGAACTAGGGTGAATTGGTTCTGAGCAGAATGGCTGGTGACGTCAAGTGGTCGAATGGACTTTGTATAGGCTACAAGGCTGACTGGGTTTTCTGCAACATCTTTGGAAGGAAATTGTACGTGGGTTGACGGCTTCGATGTTTGCACATGTCATGCATGCGTACAGCAGTTTGCAGATGACAATTCAACGAAAACAAATAATTTTGGGGCTTTTGGCATTTATATTCAAAAAGTTATTTTTTGGCGGGTACAGGGTGAATAATGGTTAATTTGTCGCGTAGCAGGAGGGTGGTAAGTGGTTCATTTCACACCACTTTTGGGCATTCGATGGTATTTGGGAAGGGCCACTCGATTCCACTCATCGAATGAAATGTAGCATTGGGGCCTAAGGGAAAACCACTTTATCGAGTGGGTAAAGGATGGACATCGGGTTGGCCTGATATGGATGAGGGGCGTCAGATGAGGAGGGGGATGATCGCATGGTTACCAGGTGGAGAAGTTGTGCGGAGGCTAGTGGGGGTCCCGACATGTCACATTTTCAACTTATATCCCTAAATGTTTACTCAAATTTCGAGCGGGAGTACTCATTGGATGCAAAATTTAATTCCTTATCCAAGGAGTACCCATGTTGCATACTTTCAATGGACCCTGCTACACAAAAAATGAGAAATACATAAAAAAACATGATTGCAATCATATTTTTCATGTATTTCTCATTTTTCATGTAGTGGGGTCCATATAAAGTATTAAACATGGGTACTCCTTGGATGAGGAATCAAATTTTGCATTCAACGAGTGTTTCCACTCAAAAGTTGAGTAAACCCATAGGGAGATAAGTTGAAAAGACAAGTCGAAAAAATAGTTTTTTTCTTTTTTTCCCTCTAAAATTTAATGATGTAATCTAACATTATTTTATTATTTCCACTATTATTTTATAATTTCCTTAGGAGGCCCATTTTAGACCTCAAAAATCTCCTAATGAGGCCTTTTGGCCAGCGAACGACTAGATCCATTTGCAAAGGAGAGTCAACTAGTAGGAAACTGGATCCCTTTGCATGATGTCGATGCATGATGTTTTCCACATGTAATAAATGGATACACCAACATAACTAGCTGATTCAATGTTTTCTAGATAAGGACAAATTGTCAATAAGATGGACATTTGAAAAAGTCAAGATGAACACCTCCCTAGCTAAGAGGGAGTGTTGATTTTTTGCAGCTACGGTCGATATTCAAAGAGAAAGTTTTTTTTTCCTTGAGTTCATGTCATCTCTAAGACGATAGGTTGGTCCCACCGGTAAATGGGCTTGACTTGGTCAAAACCCACATGGTTTGACCACTACATACAAAATCATTTGACCTCCCTCTTTGGCATCAAAAATCAATTCATATCATCAAGTCAAAGATTTTTCTATTCACACGTGCAAAGGAGGAAGAAGGAGATATGAAGTTGACTCAGAATTGATCCTATCCTATTATGATATGTTTGATTCAATCTTCGACTGTCCTTTTTTGACCGAATTTCAGGGGGTTGACCCAACTTCATTTGGCTGAGTTGACCTAACTTTTGAGGCAGATTGTTGATTAAATTCTGAGTTAATCACAAGCATTCTGAGGCAGTTTGACCAAACCTTTTGAGGTAGATTTGACCAAGAATTTTTGGAAAAGTTGACCAATATTTATGGGCATTGTTTCACCAAATTTTGGGCAAAGTTAACCAAGTTTTCTTAGGCAGAAGTTTGATTGATATTCTGGGAAATTTTTGGACTAGGTTTGATCTAGCTATTTTGTATGGTCAAATTGACCAAGTTTTACTGAAAATCGGATTGTTCAATTTGTTGAATTGAAATATAATTTCTCCTAGAAAATATTGTTGGTTTTTCTGCCAAGGTTTGGTTTCCCAGGTGAGCAATTTGTGGTTTCTATTGTGATATTGTGGTCTCTATTATTCTACTTGTTAAAATTGGATAGCATCGAGGCAAATTTCCCTTAAAGGAAACCTAAGCCCCAAAGGAGCCCAAAAATTGAATATTAAAAGAAAATGTCATTATAAAATGTTTGGGAAAAATATATTTAATTTAAATGAAATTCAAATTTAAGGATTCCCTCCAAATTGTAAAGTCGACTTCACTAAATTACAAGGGTTTTGATTGGCATAAATCAATATAAATATGATAGCTCATTCAACATAAAAGTATGAGTAACTCTTCTAAGGTTCATATATCTATCATATTCGACTTATCTTTGTGACTCTTACATGTGATAAGTCTTATATCACATATGTATATAGTGGATCGTAAAATGGTTTGCATATTTCATTGGAGGAATTTATATGTGACTCGCACTTGTGTATAGACTATGATCATTGCACCGAGTTATGGGCATCCCTACAGGCAGCATATGGCATCGTCCTCTTGATAATCATATGAATGAGTATCGCACAATCTTCAGGGTTCTCTATAAATTCATATGAGTATTGTACCATCTTCAAGCATCTCTATAATTCCCATATTTGTTTATCTCTCACACTTTGTCTCATGCACTATGTTCCATCGCTCTATGTGGTTCGTTGTTTATCTCATTGCATAGGCTTGTTTTGAAGTGCGCTATTCAATCGTAGTCTTGACATTGTTTTGATTTGCAATGTCGGCATCAGTTCATAGTCTTCGCATCAATTCATAGGTTTGGCTTCATAATAGTCCACAACCTTGGTATCGCATTGTCATTGATTCACAGGTTGGCATCGAACTATTATATATGGTCTGAACTTATAATGTATTGTATTGATGGTCTCAAACACTATATATGATCTCAAATCCCTATGGGATAATTAATCCATGTTATCAATTCCTTTGTATGGTATCGATACTATAATTACAAATTTGACATTGATACTATGTTCTCTCATTAAGGTTGCAAATATAACATTATGGCATCATATATATTGGCATGGATTCTATGGTATGAATAGCTTCTTGTTCCTCTATGATCAGAACCTTGTGGTACCATATTGTCATGATTATGCATAGCAGAATAATATGTATTCATAGTCATATTGGAATTGGTGACCACAATTGTATGGATGGCATCCTTTTTTAAAAGTATCTGAATGAGATTGTAGATTAATATTTGGAATTGGCATATTGGTGGCAAAACAGTGTTGGTATGAAAATTTGATAGAATTAACATAACAATAGTGACAAGATTGGAATGACATAATTGACAACACAAGCATGAAAAGGATAACAATATTGATGGACGATGTAAAGTTATGATAGTTGCTCTCTTTTATTTGTTTCATTCAGTTCACAAATGAAATTGTGAACTGAATTAAATTTAATTCAAGGAGGCCTGATATGTATATAATGTCTCATGACGATGTACTTTGTATCTCAATTAAACCATTGACAAAATATAATAGAAGAACAAGAATTCAATTCCGAGTTTTCCGCCTTATGGGGTTTTTCCTTGGTGTTTGACCAATCTTGGTGTCTCTATGTGTGCTTGCTTTTCTTTTGGTTTTCCTTTTATTGTTCCATTGAATCATTGATGATGTTGTTCTTTCTATATAATTGCATATGATGTAATAATGTTATAATGTTGTTCAAGTGTAACGAACTTGGACTAAAGTAAGTATAGTATTAGAATAATGGCAGGCTGGTTTGCATTGATGGATTATTATTGTTAAATTTAATGGATCTCATGATAAGAAATTAGTCAAATTGATCCTTTGTATGCTCTTTGAGCTAGATAGAGTCTAGTCATATATAGCTGGGACAAAGACATATTCATGGATTGAGAGAATGTTGTTGTATGAGACAAGCTTAGGCTTGTGGTTGCTTCCTCCCTACATAAGAGGGAGAAAGGATGAATATGATATTTATGACATGTATTTTCTCTGACATAATGTTTGATTTGATGTCCAGTGCATAAACAAGAAAACTGAGGTTTGCTGCTTCAAAGTACTAGTGTGGTTGAACTCTTCAGTAAGATGTTTGAGCTGATACTAGATATGAGCACTTTGATATGTTTCTGATCTTCAGAGAGAAGCATGGATTGATGGATGTGACCCTCTAAGGCAGGGGTATGTACTGATCAAGGACATTTTGTTATGCTCTTCCCCCTTATCTGAGCTCCCAGGGTGAGAAATTGAACTAGAGAGATCATGGGGTTGATGGAACTTGTGGAAAATAGGCATGTATGATCCTTACCTCACAATAAGTGTGTATCTCCCCTATTGTCATCTCAGAGCATGTTTGATTCTTACCTTATGGTAAGTGTGTATCTCCCCATGCTGAGTATACCCCAATATGCATCCTACCCATAAGTTGGGCTTGTTGAGATTGTTCCTCCCCATCTACCCAATGGGTTTAGAAAATGACTTGGGTGTGTCTGATGCTTACCTTGCAAGGTAAGTGTGTATCTACCCAAGTGCCTTAGGTTGTGTCAGATCCTTACCTTGTAGGGTAAGTGTGTATCTCCTCCCAAGGTTGTGGACGTAGGTATTCTACCACTAACCCTTGAGGGTAATCTTGGGAAGATTAGTTTCCTAGGTTGTAGCACTGGCTCCCAAATGGTAGTGATTCTGAGTGGTAGCAGTGGCTCCCTATTGGATAGAGGGTGCTAGTTTTAGCTCCTCTATGATGTCAGATTCTTCCTCTTTAGATCAATATTTTTCAATAGTTGGAGATGGAAAAAAATGTGTTGGGATGAGATGTGACTTGATGACGATGATGATTCTATTTTAGATGACCATATCAATTATTGGATATAGGATGGAAGTTAGATGCATCCTTATGGTGATGATCTGGGTTGAGATGGACTCCCCTATTATTGTGGTTCCTAGAGACAACCTCCAGGTTGATAAAGAGGTTAGTGCCTTGGAAATATTGCAGTGTATGAAGGATATATCAATGGTATTCAATATTTTGAGCATATCATGAACTAAAATTGTTTCGAATATGTTATCCAAAGGAAAATTCAATCAAAACACATATCAAGTACTCTTTTATTTGATTTAACATTCAGATCTAGTGGCCTGTTCACAAAACATGTACCAATATTAGTAATTGTAATAAAGATGAAAAGAAGAACACAAGGAAAAGGAAATTAATACAAAGGGTTGATGATTAGAATTCTATGCATCAAGCTCTAGTAGAAAACATGAAACAAATAATGTAAGTGAGAATTTCAGAGAGAACGGAGAGAATTTTAAGGACATTCAACCTCATACATCATGTTATAGGTCATTTTGTCACATCTGGTCAATAGGCCTATTAAATTGATCAATTGACATCTTTTTACTCCTTATCATCACCCTTGGATAAAGCCTTAAGCATGACTCTTCCAAATCCCTAAATTTTTCCTTTCACTGCTTCATTTAAGTGATTTTAAAGCCCATTGCACCTTGTTGTCTTAGGAGGCTATGTTCAATAGTAGGTTGACCCTCTCTGGACTTGCATTGATCACCAGCAAGTTGTCCCTTGCTAGGTGTTCAATGATTTTAGAAATTCGAGAAAAATAAAAAGAATCCCGAAGCTTCCTCTTCAAGAAGAATCCAGAGGTTGTTCTAACCATTTACCTTGGATGAAAGTATCAAATCCTATCCTATCCTATCCTACCTTGGAAATTTCACCCCTTATCCCTTTGGCTCATCCTCCCATCAAGAGGGATCTCAAGCCTAGATTGGTAAATGGATAAGAATTCCTATACTACCTCCTCTCCTATATATTTACTACCATACACAAGCTAGGGGTTGGATTTTGGAGATAGATTCTACCCTCATGCTACTATTGTGAGAGTCATTATTTCATGCATTAGAGTGACATAGAGATACACTTTGTGACAAGGAAGGAAAGGTCAACTTGGAGGAGATCTTCTACAAGATCAACTATATTTTTGGTTGTAACTCCATTTCTATTAATACAAAGAGTTCATTGGTTTAATTATGTGATGTTATGATTTCATATATTTCAATGCCATGTTGATCCATTTAATAAATTTATTGGATGATACTACATAGATGTTGTAGATTTCTGTCTTTTGTTGTTTAATTGTGTAGGTTCTAATTATAGCGATCAGAGCTAGGATTGGAGCATACAAGCCAAGAGAGGAATATAGATTATGACAGATCCTAGGTAGGATTCATCATGTTGTCCATTTACTTTAAGGAAAACATTGGTTTCTTTGCTTTCTATTGTTCTAGACTAGTCCATCAAATATAGGGAAGATACTTTTTTCCACAGTCGTAAATTCTGTATAACATATTGGGAACCATATTGGGGAGCGGTGTATTCCCTTGGTGGTTTCCTTGTTGTTAGTTATGATTTTACCTCTTCATACCTTAATTGTCTTACTAAGTTAAGAATAGACCTATGAAGACCTTTGATTGAGTTTCAATTGCAATTTTTGTGTCAGAACCTTGCATCCCCTAATCAGAGCTCCCTCTAGTCTAGAGGCAAAGCATTGCAATGACCCTGAGCCTTCTTTGTTCTTGCGTTAAGTGTACTTGTGCCCTTTTAGCACCTACGTTGGTCCCTGCTCATGAAAGAAAATTATTTTGTCTTATTTTCTTTCTGTCCATCTTTGTTCCAGCTACTCTTCCTTGAGTCCCTAAGTGTCTTGTGGTCTCTCAGAAGCCTCCATTTGGTTTGCTTTTGGTTTTGAGTGCCTTTGATAAGGATTTGTTCAGATTTTCCTTTTTTCTTATCATTAAGTCAATAGTGAATTGATTTTTTTTATCATTGAGTGCTTTCATGAATCGGTGTTCTAGTCATCATTATGAAAAGTTTGCTTTTATCAGTGATTAGACATGCATCTTAGTTTTTTTCATATTTGAAAATTAAGGGGAATTGAAAAGAAAAATATCTTTGCATTGGCATCTAGGATTTTGTGTGTGCATTAGTATTTGAATAATTACATTAAAAGGGAACTACACTTAATATATTATTTGTTGCATACTCATTGTTTCTTCCCCCCTTTAGATATATTTTCATTGAAAATGAAGGATTTCTTTCCTCATGCTAGAGTGCATCTTTGGGAATTCAGGTGAAACTCGTGATGAGACCCAAAACTAAAACTTAATTGAAGATAAATATTAAAATTTACTAAATCAACCTAAGGAACATTTTTAACAATAACACAAACATGTATAGGTCTAGGATAGAGACGTGTTCCGACATTATTAAATGTAGGATTTACCGTTGCTTTCTCGCATTCTATCTTGGGGGTAATATCCCGTTCCACGTACATAATTGTATAGGATCATTCTAAGCATACCTTCGGGTATATTAGATGGTGCTCCATGCATGATAAGTATATGGGAACACTCTCATCAAATGGTTATTCATTATACAACACTACTATAGACTTCACTTCCACGTATCGTCGAGTATATTTTGGAAGTCCACCATAGGTTGCTATATTCACCATAGGTAACCAAGTCGACCGCCTTGTATATTATGATACATTCAACACAACATCAGGGATATTTCCTGCAAGTATGTTAAACTCTTGGTTCTCCAAGGTGTATATTACAGTTCACAGTTGCTTGGTAAACCTTTACGCCTAGTCTACCCCTTTCTTGATTTATTTTTGTGTTAATTGTTAAAATTTATTAATCCAACGTGGAAGAATAAACACCTATCCCCCATCGTTCGTGTAGAATGCAAATTAAGCCTCCTCTTCCACTAGAGGCAACTCCTAGTCGTCATCAAAAACATAAGAAAAAATAAAATATCGAATCAGGGACTTTGGGAACTACTTGTGGTCCTCCTCCTGAAATTGATCCACCAGAATAATCCTTCCCTTTGAGCTTTGAGCCCGAGATTACATCTTCTCTTCCTTGTGAATCTCGCACAATTAAAATAGAAGCACCTCAACCCTTATTTCCTAAGGTTATTGAAATTGAAATTTACTAAATCATGTACCTTATTACCTGAGGTACCTCTGCCATCTTCACTTGTTACTTCAAGACCTTCCCCTTCTCTTCCTTTGTCTCAGACACAACCAAAAACTATATATCTTGGACTTGATAGTGAACCCCTTCCACATTGTTTTGTGAGTATTGAAGAGATCCCATAGGAAGAACCTCATCCCTCTTCTCTTGTTCATTTGAGAGGGGTTCATATTTATCAAAATTATCCTCTTCCTCCTATTCAGACTCCCTCTCAACCTCCTTTATTGGATTCTTTTCCTTTTAGTTCACACCTGAGTTTTTCACAACAGTCATCTTTGGGATTTTTAACCATAACTGAGTCCGCTAGGATTTTCCAGCATGTTACTTTGATTGAAAAAACCAATGTTGCTTCTGAATCCATGTTTGAAACATCACTAGAGACACATTTTTATGGTGGCCCATCCATCCCACCTGGTTATTAATCATTTCTTGGTACCTTCTCTGGTGTGACATCTAGTCCTTGGACCTCTCCCATGACATCTATTTATGGAATTCCATTTGACACTTCTCTAATGAGCACTTTATAGTCTACTCCTTCTCCTCCACTTATACCTACAGTAAAAAAACAAGTTGGTCCTTATGTTAGTGGACACCTTCAACAACCCAATTCTCCTTATATTAGGAACCCTTCACCTAGTATGCAGTTGCCTCCATCACCCCCTCCTCCTTTGGTAGGGGGGAACCTATCGTCGGTATGCCACAGATTAGTGCTCCACCTTATTTGAATCCTCCTTATTATGGTTTAACTGCTAATGTTTGGCAACCTACTTTTCCCATTCAACCTAGTTCAGTTATGGGTACATCGATACCAACTCAATCTATACCATCTGCATCGCAAATTCCTACCTATCAATCTACGCCTCAACAACTCAAATCAATGTGAGATAACCTTTACATGATATCACTATGACTCAGTCTATTCCAGTGGTATATGGCACCTATCAGGTCCCACATAATTAGCCTCTAAAAGGTACCTCACAATCTCAACTCCTTGGACAAGGTATTCCTCAAATCCCAGTAGGATAGACTACATATGGTATGGCACAACCTCCAGTGACTCCATGTTATGTTGGAATGATGAAAAATCCCATGGGATAGTAGTATCAGCCTTTTCAAGGTATCCCTCAAGTGCCTTATCAAGGCCAACAAATCTAAACCAAGCCACTCCAGCATTTGCAAGGTTATAGTGGATCTCGACAATAAGGATATTTGTATACTAGTTATCAGAATCCTCCCTATCCTGGTACCCATATTCCTCTTTATCAAAACCCTCCTTATTATGGAACCTAGATTCCGGTTTCCCAGGCTATTCCATCCTATCTGGGGTATCCTCCTCCAGAATTTGATAAGTAGTTACCTTTTGTGGAAACTCTTGAGCTGCAAAATTTAACTCAGCTCACGAATGCTCCTATTGCTCATTCTCCTTAGTTTTTTATAATTCCTACCAAATTTCCTTCTGATACCCCAAAATTCAATGGGAATCCTGGAGAAGACTAATCCACGCATGTGATGAATTATCGTTTGTGGTTTTCTTTGAACTCCCTAAATGATGATTCCATTTTATTACGTCTTTTCTAGCATACAATTATAGGTTACACAACTAAATGGTATATTGATTTACCTAGAGTTTCATTCAATAATTTCAATTCCTTAGCCACCCCATTCCTAACACATTTTCAGTTTCCCATACGATATGAGATTGGAACAAAATTTTTGACCAAATTTTAACAGAATAATGCTACTCACATTTCTGATCATATTCATGCATGGCAACATTGTCGTCGATTGGTTAAAAAATATGTTCCTGATCAATTGTTAGCGGAATGGTTCATTAAATCTATGTTGCCATCAATCGCAGAAGATGTAGCTAAAGGTGGAGCTATGACTGAAGAGAAAGTGTTTTCTCTTCCTCAGTACTTGGATCTCATTTATACCCAATCTGGCATGCTTTATGAGAAAACACTGAATGCTCTGAGACCCTCAAACATTGTTCCTCAACTTCCTAGTAAAAAATCACATGTTGTTGATGGCGTGATTGGTTCTGCTAGTTCACAATCTGAGAGTAAACCATATGATGTTTCTCTTATGACTACCCAAAACCCTCCATCAAATCCTCCTACGAAATCTACTTCCGAGATTAATATTGTTCAGTCCAATAAAGGTAAATCTCAACAACAACCAGGAAGTAAGAAGAAAGGTAAAGGTAAGAAGAAGAAACATTATCCTCCATAGGATAAAAAAACCAAACAGTCTTATGATGAGAAACAAAAGCCTTGTTATCCATGTTTGATCTGTAACGAGAAGAATTTCACTGGTGGCTATCCTAATTGGGTGGAAGTGAACCAATTTATGAAATCTTCTACTCTTCTCACTATTGTCTGACTTGTTTCCCAATCAGGGGATTCACATGGTTGCTCGGGACCCTACTTCCTCTAACTTGGTTTTAATAATTTCCTCCTCAAATCCTAAATCTGACATTATGGTGACCACCCGAAGTAAATACTATGGTAATGTGAATCCAACAAACGGTCAGGCTAATGATCAACATACCAGTTCGACTCCATCTCCATCGGATCCCAATCCACCTACAATTCCTACGGAATTGACCATTAAGCCTCTGAAGGGCATTATTCATAAATTTTATTTCAACCCTCATGCGCAAGCTGCTCAAAATTATAACATAGTTGAGAAACTGGCTTAGTCTCCATCAACTATGTCCACACATGATGTGTTGTAAAACTGTCCCTCCCAAAAGAAGGCTTTTATTTTTCCCATCATATGTATTGATCCTTCATATTCTAACCTAGTCATTTTCAATCATAATAATTATTCACCTCGACTTCTGGCTCAATTGGATTTTATGATCCAGGTTGTCGTCCGCGGTAAGAACATTCATCATTCTATTGTAGATGAAGGAACCTCAACATGCATCATGTCTTTATCCTAATGGAAGGCGATTGGTTCTCCTCAATTGAGTCAGTCACTGATCACCTTGAATGCTTTTGATGGTTGAACGTATAAACCTTGTGGTATTTTGAACTCCTTGCAAGTAGAATTAGGTGGTAAATTTGTATCCATAGAATTTGAAGTTATTGATGGACTGCTCAACTATAACCTTTTATTAGATCGCACGTGGGTTTACGCCATGGTTGTTGTCGTTTCAACTTATTTATAGATGATCACCTTTCCCCATTGAGGTGGGATTAGATCCATCAATCAACTCCCCTTATTTGCCTCTAATTCTCAAGTTATAGGAAGTGTCCCTTTTTTAGGGGAAACTCTACACCCTTATCAGCATGTCAAGGTCAGACTTCTTAAGTATTCCTCTCTCATGGGGACCTTTTCGCTTCCTCCTGCTTCACTTCTTAACAACTATCCTTCAATTTCCTATATCAATATGAAGTCATCTTCTACTATTCCAATCGATCCTTGGATTGTGCTAGATGAAACAAACATTGACAATTTTGGTGATTGAATGTCGTTGAGCCCTTTCTAGCTTGATACGAATCCATTTATGCTGCTTGTGTGGATTATTTTGATATTATCTCTTCAATTAATTGGATTTATCGTTCATTGAATTATGACATGTCTTTTGATCTTTTCTCTCGCACATTCCCTACAATGAGATAATTATGGAGATCATGATGCCAGTTGATGCGTCATGGGATGATCATCACCATCATTCCTCCTTACCTAATTCTGTTGAGGATAATCTCAGTGACCTATATCAACCTAGTATTATTGAGTTTCCTATGAATTACATTTCAGTTCACGATGTTGATTCTGAAAAGAACTTGTCGAATATCAAAGAGACGATACCTATCGATATCTCAATTAAACCAAGTATTATCGAGAATCTACACATCGGTATGTCTTTCTCTCTGAATGAGATTAAGACCTATAAGGCCCTATTCCAGGAATTCTGAGATGTCTTTGCCTAGTCTTATGAGGAAATGCCAAGCATCGATCCAAATATAGTAGTGCATGAAATTAAAACTTATCATGATGCTAAACCTATCTGACAGTGCCTCCATTCGTTCCATCCCAAGAAGGTTGTCGCCATTAAAGCTGGAGTTGAAAAAATTATACGTGCCGGTTTCATCTACCTAGTTCCTTTGACCCATTGGGTGTCAAATATTGTTCTTTTCATGAAGAAATAGGGAACAAGTTGTGTGTGCATTGATTATCGAGATATAAATCATGCTGATCCAAAAGATAATTACCCAAACCTGTTCATCGACCAAATTGTTGATGATTGTGTCGGTTGTAAGATATATTCGTATATGGATGGTTTCTTCGGCTATAATCAAATCAAAATTCTCTTGGCGGATAAATGAAAGATTGCATTCATTTGTCCATGGGATACATTTTCTTACCATAAACTACCTTTTGGCTTAAAGAATGTTGGGGCTACATTTCAAAGGGTGATGGATTACGCCTTCAATGACATCAAACATATTGCGCAACCTTATTTGGATGACCTACCTGCTCATTCTAATCATCGGGACGCTCACCTGTTACATCTTAGGGCCATATTTTTATGATGTAGACATTATAATATTTGACTTGATCCTAAAAAATGTGTGTTCTGAGTTAGTTATGGTCAACTTCTTGGTTTTTTTTTATTTCAAAACATGGAATTCGTATTGATCCCTTGAAAGTTCGAGAAATCATCGACTTGCCTGCTCCTTCTTCCCTTGTTCATATTCAACGAATCAAGGGGAAGGCTGACTTTCTATAGAGGCATGTCCCTAATTACATTGAGTTGACTAAGGGATTCACTTACCTACTTAAGAAACAGGTTCCCTTTCATTGGGACAATTCTTCTCAATAGGTGTTCGATACCTTGAAATATGTACTGATTCGAGCATCTCTATTATACCCTCCTGATTACCAACGCGATTATTTCCTATATCTTGTTGCTATAGTTACTACCATAGCAAGGAAGACGATGTCGGGAATGAACATCCAATATATTATTTGGTTCCAAATCTTAACGATATCGAAATCAAGTACACCCATGTGGAAAAGTTAGCTTTGGTGGCTTTCTAAACCACCAAAAAATTTTGTCGTTATATATTGCTTCGGAAAACTATGGTTATTTTAGATTGTAACCCTATGACTTAAATTTTGTCACGTCAACTGCCAGTTGGAAAATACTCCAAATGGATCATCATCCTGCAAGAGTTTGATTTGGAATTTATCAAGTCCAAATCCAAGAAATCCTTAGTTTTTGTTGAGCTTATTTGCGACCTTCCCACTATCGATTCTGAATTGATGTTTGAAAATTCCATTCCAAACGCGTCGTTGTTCTAATCTTGTCCTCTGTCCCATGGTATGGAGACATTCTTATATATCTCCAAACCCATACTTTATATTCTAATACCTCTCACTCCGAACAATGACCTATTCGATACCAAGCCAAGCATTACATCATCATCGGTGACACCCTTTATCATCATGGTATCGATGCAGTTTTCTAAAGGTGCCTCACCCATGAGGAGGCCACTAAAGTCCTCAATGAATTCCACTCGGGAGCATGTGGTGATCATTTGTCTGGTTATGCCACTACACAAAATATATTGCGTGTTGATTACTTTTGGCCCACCATATTTCGCAATTGCATTCTCGCAGTCTAAAATTGTCATGCATGCCAGATTTACGACCATAAGACCCATGTCCTTTGAATCCTATTATCACCTTAGGTACTTTTGTGAAAATGGGTATCAATTTCATGGCATGTAGCCCTCACTCGATCGAGGGGCATGACCATATCATTGTAGTGTTTGATTAATTTACTAAATGGGTTGAGGCGATGCCTACATTTAACAATACTGGTGAAACAACTGCATATTTTTTCTTTAACCATGCCATCACACAGTTTGGTGTTCCGCAAGCCATAGTTACGGATCATGGGAAACACTTTTGCAATCACATGATGTTTAAACTAACTACCAAGTTGGGACTCTCTCATGAAAGTTACACTCCCTACTACCCTCAAGCTAACCGACAAGTTGAGGCTATTAATAAAGCTCTCAAAATGATGCTTCAACGTATGATAGGGGCCCATCGATTAGACTGGATTTTGATTCTTTATGTTGCCTTGTGGGCATACTAAATCTCTTTAGGAATTCTACTAGATTTACACCATTCCAATTGGTTTATAATCTGGAAGTAATCCTTCCAATTGAATGTGATATTCCGTCACTAAAAATTGTTGTCGAAATTATCCCTTCTACTTTCATAGAAGAGGAACATATCTTACATGTGACACACTTATATGACACTCAACAAGATGTCACTACGGATAATGAAGCCTATAAGAAACATGTCAAGGTGCAATATGAAAAACATTTCAAGCCTCGTGTCTTCTCGGAAGATATCTTGTCCTTTTATACGACCAAGAATCTGAAAAATTAGGACCAGGAAATTTCTAACCCGTGTGGCTAGGTCCATATATTCTCAAGTGTGTTCTTGCTAAAGGGGCCTATGATCTAGTCGATTTTGATGGAGTTCCACTGCGCAACCTAGAAATGGGTTGTACCTTAAGAAATACTATGCTTTATTTTTTGCATAGTGCACTGTGTACATATTGTATATAGGTGTGTTGAGAATAATTCTAGTGTGTCTCTTCAGAGTTGGCAATGGTTTCAGTTGATCCCATTTACGTTTGGTTTGCAGATGCCGACATCGTATGAACCATATGTTGGTTATGTTGATGGTGCTAGTTCTAGTACTCGGAAGCTATCTTCTGTAGCATGGGTTATCTTTGCTACAAATGGCAAGTTAGTGAGTCTACAAGGGATTTGTAATGATGCACTACAAATAACATCACTGAGTATAACACAGTGGTCGGGATTTTTTCTAATGATATTTCACATGACATCCATCGTTTAGTCATCGGACTTGACTCACAACTTGTAGTACTATAATTGAATAATGTCTATTTGGTTAGAAGTCCAACAATTCTTTGCATGTTCTTAAGGGTTCGACTTCTAGAAAGACACTTTGATTTCATCCAATATCAACAAATTTTTAGAAATCTAAACACATTGATAGATACATTGTCTAATCATGTTTTAGATAGACATTGTAATGACCCACCTAAAATTCACAAACATAATGTAAATATTAGCATGCACACGAGATAGGAATATGGTAGATACATATGCATGTATCGCATATGCTGCATTAGTATATATGCAAACCATTTATAAAAGTCCAGTGAATAAATTATTAACATGTGTGGTAAATACCTAAACTTGCAAGAATCAAATAAATATATACATATGGAATACTTGTTATACCACCACCATAAAATAACTAATACATTATTCCAAATATATTAATACAAAAGAATTTAATTAAATTAGAGAAATTATATATATATATATATATATATATATATATATATATATATATATATATATATATGAGTTTGGACTTGCTGGATGTAGGTTGTTATTATTGGAGGAGGGATGGCAGCGGTTTCGAGGAGCTGAGGCAATGAACATGAAGGCATAGCAGGGTCCTAAGCCGGGTCAGAGGGCCGGCTGGGCCACGGCCTTGGGCCCATCAACGAACCGAGAGGCAGATAACGAAGGCCCACCTGAAAACGGCATCGATTCAAACGGGGTTCTTCTGGATCCGGTGGTAGAGTCAAGCGGAAGGGCAGGTGGGCGTCGAAGCACAGATCCTGAGCGACAGCTGGAAGTCACCAGTTTTAACCTCTGTAAAAACATTTTACCAAGCAGGTAGATGCCCGATCTACTGGCCGACAGCTTTTCGCCTTCGATTGTCAAACATCCCGTGACCGGTTGCAACCATGGTTAACTCAAACGAATCGATCGACCTTGACCCATCCCTGGAAGACATCCTCTCTGTTTGGGGGAAAGACCCTACTGCTCAAAACATTGAGCGATATTTTGGAGCGACTGAAACCCTTGTCTCAGCTTCCTTTTCGCCGGACCCGTAGAAGATCAGTCTGCAGCTCCTTCAGCAGACTAAGAAAGCGGAAGACAGTGATCCGAGCCACAAATCCGTCGGTATCCTGCAACTTCCCAACAAGCAATGTGCTGCAGAGGCTCATGTAGCCACTCGAACCGTCAAAGAAAAACTTTCATCCTGCGGCCCAGTCCTCTCGGGTGGGCTTGAAGATATAGTGATCTTGGGCTCTGGTATAGGACAAAGGATTGGGAAGTTTTCTAGAAGACCTGCAGCTCTAACCAGAACCTCTATTGGCAAAGAACAAGGAAATCCTAATCGAGAAGGCGCGTGGAAGGAGCAGGCTCTCGAGGGTTCTCTGTTTCTACAAGACAACAGCATAGGCACTGATCTAGGGACTCAGGTAACAAACTTTCCTCTTTCTGCGTCTAATATCCATGCTGAAGGGACCTCAGACCTGGCCTCACAGGGTATAGAACTTCCCTCCCTGTCAATTGACCCAGATCTACAAGACCTTTCAGAGAATAGTGAGGATCTAAGAGCCGAGGATCCAGGGGCTCGTAATAAGGGTGCGAAAAGAAAGAAACAACGGCCGATTAATGCTCAGGATATATAAGGGAACTTGGTTTTGGGCATGGACGTTCAAATAGATGAGGCCCTGGAGAAGACAGAATGTACTCTGGTAGGAAGGGCGAGGGGGAAAAAATTCTCCTCTTCTTTCATTCACTCCTGGGGGGTAAGGAATTGGCAATCGGACCTCATCAGATGGTTCTCGGTGTCTATCCTCGCCAAAGGGTGGTTTATGGTGTGTTTCGAACACAAACATGCAACAGACTAGGTAGTAAGCAGAAAATGGGCTTTCGGGAACATTTCGGTTCTCTTCAAAAAATGGAGCCCCCTGTTCGACGCTACGCATGAGAAGACAGACGTTTTTCCAGTATGGGTAAGGATTCCTGGGCTCCCGCCCTTTCTTTGGGTTGAATCGGTCTTCAAAGCCATCGGGAACATGCTTGGCACCTTTCTGGAGGCTGACATGACCTTCCTGCAAACCCACAACAAGGCAATGGCTAGGATCCTTGTAAGTTTAAGTCCGACCAAAGGGCTAGCCAAGACAATAAATCTCCAGTATAAATACTATGTGTTCGAACAGATTCTAGACTATGAACACTTGCCCTTCCGGTGTCATAGATGTCATGTGTATGGCCATTTAGCAAAGGACTGTCCATTAGGCAGAAGGCGGAGAAGATTTCAGAGAACCATGGCACAGATGGAGACAAATTCATACCAAGACATGGCACCTCAGGGTTTCTCGAATGATGCCTCTCAATTGGAGAAAGAGCCGGATCCAGTTCCTCAGTAGGAGCCTCCGCTTCCGAAGGTTTCTTCCCTGGACCCCCATTCCAAAATGGAAGTTGAAGCACCCGAGCAAGGGATCGAGAATCCTGTTCTGGAGTCCATCAAAGGTGATGATGCTGCTCAAATTCCAAACCTCGGCGAGGACTCCAAGGGTATGAGCCTAGATCCTCTCTCCTCTCCTAATCTCATTTCTGATTCCTTTATTAAATTTCTGGTCCCTGATTCTACAAATTGTATGCCTGAAAACATTGACTCCATTAAAATCTTGGATGGGGAAAATGTAGAAACTTGTATTGAACTCATCTCGGCGGCTATCCCCGCTCTCGATCTGAATTGTGATGGATGTTCCTCTGAGCCTCCCCCTATGGTTCCTCTCCCCTCTTGTCCCTATAACCTCAGATCCTTGGACCACAAATCCGATCCTCAAACTTCAGTGGGTGGTATAGACCAAGCTCTCACTCAGAACCAGCCTAGGAAGAAAAGAGGTAGAAAATCCAGTCTTTCTATGACCCAAGTAAAAGCAAAACATGATGTAGTAGACGGGAAGCAACAATCGATCCCTGGGGCACTTAAAGCAGTGCAAGGCACCAAAAAGGTTCCAAAATGATCCTTACATCATGGAACTGCAGGGGTTTAGCCAGTAAGCCCAAAAAACTGGCCCTCAGGGAGATGCTGCTGTCCTCTAGAGCGGACATTCTCCTCCTTCAAGAGACCTTGGGGAATGGATTTGAAGTTGAATAAGCTCTCTCCGGCCTTCTCCTAGATTGGAAGTTCTTAGCCATTGACTCTTCGGGTCATTCCAGAGGCTGGCCATTGGATACAGAGAAGGACAAATCAAGATCATAAATCAATGGGGTATGAAGCTGGTGATGGGAATGGAATTTCAAACCCCTGAATTTGATTTCCCAATAACAATCCTAAACATCTACGGCCCTTGTCAGGGAAGGATGCCTTTCTGGAATGATCTCATGGCTAAGTCTGTTGTGAAGAACAATCTTTTGGTGCTGGGAGGAGATTTAAACTTCTCCCTCGGAAGAGCAGAGACCTGGGGACCTTCTGCCAGGGAGGATTCCTTAACTGACTTCTTCCATAATCTCCTCACTGCAAACAAACTGATTGATGCAAACCTCACTAAGCTGAAGCCAACATGGAAGAATCGCCGAGTAAGGGAAGCAAGGGTGGCAAAAAGGCTTGATCGTTTCCTCATTAATGAGGAATTGTCCTCTCAGATTCCTATCTTCCGCCAATGGGTTGAAGAGGGGGGCCTTCAGACCACTCTCCAATCTTCTTGGACCTCTCAAAATCTCCTCCCAAGCCTTCGGCGCCTTTCAAGTTTAATGCTGCATGGCTGCAAGAATCCTCATTTAATCTCCTTTTCAAGGAAACATGGATACATCCTGACAACTGAGCTGCTGAAGGCAGAGGGTTCTTATTTATGGAAAATCTCAAAAGACTGAAGAAAGCAACAATTTCATGGGCAAAGAACAGGAAGGAAAAACAAAATGAGGATTTTAACCGAATCAGTGAGGAGCTTCAAAATTCGGAGAGTATAGAGGGGGATGGATATGCGACTCAGGAATCCAAAGACAAAATCATTCAACTTGAGAAGCTCAAAAATCAAATCTTGTTGGCTAAGGAGGAGGAATGGAGGCTCAAGAGCAGAGCCATTTGGATCAAAGCTGGGGACGAGAACACAAAATTTTTCCATAATTATGCGACGGGAAGGAAGAGTGCAAACACCATTTGGAGTCTAAAAAATGGTGAAGGTAGGGAAGAAAAGACCTTTGAAGCCCTGTCAGCTCTCGGGCAAAGTCACTTCCAAACCCAATATGCAGACCCTAGTGAGGCCACAATTTCAGAAGTCATTAAAACAGCTCAGTGCTTCCCCAGATTAGTAGAAGACGAAGAAGTAGAGGACGTAATGATCCCTGTAACAAAAGAGGAAGTGGAGGGGGTCCTCAAATCTATGGCAAAAGAAAAAGGCCCGGGTCCGATGGTTGGGCAATTGAACTCTATCTCCACTTCTTTGATCTAATTGGAGAAGAACTCACTGAAGTCATAGAAGAGACCAGGCTTAAAGGAGAGGTCTATAGCCCCTTCAACACTACTTTTATTGCACTCATTCCCAAAAAGGAAAACCATGAATCTTTCGAAGACTTCAGACCTATTTCCTTATGCAACAGTATATACAAAATAATTGCAAAAGTGATTGCGCTCAGATTAAAACCAATCTTGTCAAATCATATCTCTTCTGAGCAATTTGGGTTCCTGAATGGACGCCAAATCCATGAAGCCATAGGTGTGGCCCGGGGGGTTCTTCATAGTGTAAAACAACAAAATAAAAAGGGTGTTTTTCTCAAAATTGATTTATCAAAAGCCTTTGACAGAATTAATTGGATTTATATCCGTCTGCTCCTGACTCACCTGGGGTTCAAAATCGACTTCATCAGCTGGATAATGCGTTGCATCACCAATGTCAGCTATGCAATCCTCATCAACGGTGCAGCCATTCCTTTCTTCAAAGGACAGACGGGCCTGAGGCAAGGCTGTCCTCTGTCACCCCTGTTATTTATTTTAGTTGCAGAAGGCCTAAGTCAGCTGATCCTTAAGGCCAGAAGGGAAGGTAAGATCAAAGGTATTGAAGTAGCAACTAACCTAAGCATATCACATCTCCTATTTGTAGATGATATTCTAGTATTCACAAATGGTACTCCTAATGAATTAGCAGAACTAAGCATCATTTTTGATCTGTTTATGAAAGCCACTGGAATGTAGATAAACTCCAGGAAATCTCAACTAATTGTAGAAGGACTAAACAGGCATGACAGAGCACAAATTTTCTCACACTTTCCTTTTGAAGTAAGCAACAAGCAATCCCCCTTCAAGTACCTAGGCTTCTGGTTAAAACCCAATGCATATAAGAAAGAGGATTGGAACTGGCTGACTGCAAAACTAGACGCCAGAATATCCCACTGGAGTTAAAAATGGCTTTCCAGAGCAGGAAGATTGACTCTAATTAAATCAGTGCCCCTGGCCATCCCAGTCTATTGTGCAGCGCTGACATGGGTCCCTAAAGGCACGCTGGAAAAAATCAAAAGAATTTGTAGCAGATTCCTCTGGGCAGGATCTAAAGAAAAGGTTGTTCTTCCATGGGTTGCCTAGGAGAAAGTGGCAAGGCCTAAAGACTGGGGAGGATGGGGGATAAAAAGCCTCCCAGAATTCAGCCTTTCTCTGGCTACTAAATCGGGATGGAGGCTTATCAAGTTGGAAAACCTCTGGACAAGAGTGATCAAGAGGAAATACATTGACCTGGTGCCATTAGAAGACTGGATCAGGAACCCAGCTAAGAATAAGAAAAATGACTCAGTGATATGGAAAGCAGCGGTGGAATCCTTTAGAGTGATTGAGCAGGGGCTAGCGTGGAAAATTGGAAACGGGCGGAGTGTGAAGATAGGGAAGGATCCATGGGTCGGGTGCAATATGAATTATGCCCTTTCTCCCGGTCTAACTCAGTATTTAGAAAGCAGAGGTATTTATTACTTGTATCAGGTGGAAAAAATTGGTCACTCATCTATTTGGGGACAGACCTGGAAAGACGGAGAAGATCTGGAATTAGAACAAGACTGGAGGAATGAATGGAACACCTATACTCAGGAGCTCACCAGATCACAAGCCAGACTAAAAGGCAGTCCAGACGAACTCATCTGGGCACATGCAGACACTAGAGAATATTCACCAAAAAGTGGGTACAAATTCCTCATGTCTAGGAAAGGATGGGACCCTCCCAAATGGTGGTCGAGGCACCTATGGAAGCTCAAATCCCCTCCTAAGGCAAAAATACTCTTTTGGTGCATTCTAAGAAGAAAAATCCCAACCTGGGACATCCTACAGTTAAGATACATGCATGGCCCAGGGAGATGCACATTATGCAAATCAGAAGCTGAATCCATCAACCACATGTTTCTAAACTGTCAAGAAACAAAAAAGATATGGGGGGAGGCAGGAATGCTGTTAAATAAAAGTTTTGCCTGGGTAGGAGGAAATATGACCGAGGCATGGTCTAATTGGTGGCAACAGCATCCTGAAGGAAATATGAGAAATCTACCCTTAATCATCTGCTGGGGGGTTTGGATAGCAAGGAATAAAAGTATCTTTCAGGACTTGGAAATCCTGCGGTCAGTCTCGGCAACCCTCAGCGTCTCTATCTTCTCTAGCATCCCTGAATCAGAAGTGATTTCCCCTTCAAGACAAATCAAGGAAATTCAATTAAAAGAGGGTATTCCTTGGGAATTTTTTGATGAGGCTTCTCAGAACAACAAGGCAGGTGCTGGTATAGTCATCCACGAAAATCCTGATCAGCTCATAAAAGCCTCGGTTGGGTTGGGCTCTGGCTCAAATAATTTCGCGGAATTGGCAGCACTGAAACTTCTCTTATGCTGGCTCATTCAGAGGAACATCCCCACAATTTAGATCTTCGGAGATTCACTTAATGTCATCAAATGGGTTAATGGTCACAGTGTTTGCAAAAATCAATTTTTAAAAATTCTGCTGGATGAAATTCAGGTATTAAAACTTTCTTTTAACTATTTTTCCATTTGTCACATCTACAGGGAACTCAATGACTCAGCAGACCACCTTTCTAAAGAAGGTTTACAACAAGATATGGGAAGGTGGAAAATAGAACAGGTTAATCATGGTCAGACTAGCTCTTCAGATCAGCCACCTTATCTCCAGCAATTTTGACTCTTCCTTTTTAGCATATATATAAATCTTATAACTATCTCTCATATAAAAACTTTTACTTTTGTTTAAATCGGTTCTAGAAGTTCTGAAAATACTGCAATTTTTGTAAGGGTTGTTTTCCTCTTTCGAGGAGACCCACTTGTTTTGGAAGGCCTTATGGCATGCTAGAATGTCTTTTATAGGCCTCGGCCGAACAGCTCTAAGAGGGATTTCACCCCATAGACCTGTTAACTACTTGCTGCAAGTAGGACAGATTTTGGTTGTAAACAAAACTGCCTAACAGTCAAACAGTGATGCTGATGCATTTGCAATGTAACTTTTTATCTCTAATAAAAAGTTCGCTTTTTCTT
>APFE030557731.1:386203-440716 GCA_000404065.3 Pinus taeda | reverse complement strand
TTATATATATAAAAGTAACTATGTAAAACTAAAGGTTCTAATTAAATTATTAAAGTTAAGAGATAAAAGAGAATTATGTTTTTATAAAAGAATTAATTTTAAAATTAAAGATCAAATAGTGAAAGTGAAATAAAATAATATTAAATAAACTTTAATGAAAAGGGAATATGTAAATTAATAAAACTGGTGAGTGTCAAACAAAACATGACTACCTCCTTAAATCACTGTGAGGAGCCACGCAAAGGGAGAGGGGAGAATAATCCTCGCCTCATAGCCACAACAGTGGAGGATGACTGAATGATGGCTCTACAAAATAAAAGAGAAGGGAGAACGATGGAGAAGGGATCCTTTGGTTGGCTTGGAGAATACAATGTAAGGAGGAAGAACTTACAGTGAAGAATTACCCTTAGAGAAGCCTTAATTGTCCTTGAAGGTTTTGGGCACAGGGGCCAAATTACTTCAAATTTGAAGTATTTTTGATCTGGTTATTGAGATTTTCCCGAGTTTGGCAGGGAGGTTTTGGTATTTTGGTAACAAGAGTGATTTTGGAGCGTCAACAGCCTGGGATTGACCTCAAAAATAAAAACAATTTCTAGGTATTCTTTTACAAATTTAAAATTCTAAACCCCAGTTATTGTCCGGTTAGAAAATCCTCAGTTAGGGTATTACAAAAATTTGTGACATATGTAAATAAATTTCAATACATATCACATCCATTGAAAGTAATAATAGGAACATAAGAAACACTGAAGATAGTTTTATATATAAAAGTTTGGTTTTATTTTTTGTCTAGGACACATATGGCCATATGGCCTATTATATCAAAAAAGACATGCAAATATGGCTATAAGTATCCTAGTAGACTAATCATAGTGCTCATGATAGCACGCCACTGCATGAGCTATCTTCCGCAGTAGCAACCAATACGGCTTGGCACTCCAATAGTGTGTTGTTGAAGTCACATAGGAATATTGTCGACCGTGGTTTCATCTATCCCATGTGTTATCCCCTCCATGTGATGTTCCACCTTTGCTAAGTTCTTGACTACGTTGAGATCTTGTAGTACATCTTATTCTATTGCAACAAACTGTAATGGTGCTACTTGCTGTTGTCGGTCTCCCACACATTGGAGATATGAAGCACCTATAGGTCGAATGGGACCAATATCTGCATGAAAAAAAAATCAAAAGTTTAGTCTCAGATACATTTAAAAATACAAAAAAATAATGTAAAACTTAAAATAAAAAATGGTTGAAATGTCGTACCCATAGCACCCCATTGCTCATCCTCAAGAAGCACGAACTCAAGGTCTCCACAAAATTCCATCCTTGCATATGGATAGTCATCTATCATAATGAATTTACTGTGCATCTATTTGAAGAAGGCTGGTGAGAAACGGATCACCGATAGTCCTGCATGTTGGGACATAAGATTTCTCCACCTCCTCATCCATGGAGAGTCTCAAATCAATGGGCTCGAGTGTGATATGATGGGGTTGTAGTAGTGGAATTCGTTCTAAGGAAGAGGAGATTGAGATCGGACCATAGCCAAAAAAATTCAATCATCCACCTCTTACTTTAGTCAACTACTCTTTCATGTTAACCAACACTCCCTCACTCCAGTTGAAAACTGTTGGCTCCATACATTCTAGGGAATACTGCATGTATGGCGTGTTGGCTACGTGAAGTGCAGAGCTGCCAACCAATCTAGAAATAATGAATAGGGTCATTCTTAAAGGAAATCAGGACAAATATTTTATGTTGATTTTCTTGTCCCTAGTTGGCTAGACTCGAGGTCTACAATGAGTGGAAATATAGTCCTTGACTATCTCTCCACATGTTCTCCCACCTAAGAAGGAGACAGGGGCACCTCTCATAGATAAACCAATCAAAAAATATATGTCCTCTACCTTTATGTCAAGTAGATGTGCTCCTAATATGAAGGCTTGAGCTTGAAAATCCCATGAATGTATAATATATTCTAGTAGCTCCATTTATTGCCTCATACTCTGGAAGCCAGAATAACTTCACTAACCCACCATTTTTTTTAGTGCCTGGATGGTAGCAGGGTCATTGGATGCATTCATATCTTATTCTTCATCTTCTCTTTTCCTCCATATTAAGGCCATTTTATTCCAACGAAGTCATGAAACATCACAAAGAGACTCATCAAGATTCATTCCATGCAAAAACTTGACAAATTTTGAAGGGAACTAGCATAACAAACTACAGAAATGCGGCAAACACACCCCCTCAAAGGGAGACAGTGCAATGCAATGTTGTCTCCACTTCATTTTGACCTGGACCAATGCTCCTTTCGACTTTAGGAGGGTGCATTGATCCAGGGGCAAAATATTTGAACCCTAGGATCCTCAAAAACCCAAAAAATATGCATGAAATCACAAAATGCAACAATGAAATGAAAGAGAAAGGTTTTAGCTCTTACCTGGGAGTGACGACACTTAAAATGATCCAACAGATTGATCACAATCAACTGCATAATATCAAGGGAACAAAGTACTCAGAACTCTAACATCAGAAGGTAAATGTGAAATGGTAAAAAAGAATTGTCATTTTGATTACTTATGGTCATTTCTTCCATTATTTTATTCATATATAATGATTTACCTAGTTGTAATTCAATTTTATCATGAAATAGGTATTTTTAATCCTTTGTTGATGTTATGAGCAGGTTGACAACGATTTGACGGATTTTGTTGTGTTTTGAACAAATCATTTTGATTGAAGAACATACCTTTATTGCTTTTTTGGGCTCTATAAACTCATGAAAAGGAACCCCTTGGAGTCTTTTTTCAACTCTTTTCAAACTCCTAAAATATGAAAAGATTTTCAAGCACTTGCCTTTTTGAACTCGTTAAAGTAAATGAAAAGACGTCTACTCAGTACAAATTTAACCCTTTTCTAGATTGAGATAGACTAACTAGTAAAAGGAATAACTTAGTCAAACATGGTTAAGAGGTTCTCCTAAGTGTTATTTTCTACCTTTTCAGACTCAAGTGACTATCTACAAAAAGAACATTTGAAGTGTTATTTTTCGCCTCTTTTTCAAACTCTCTAAACATGAAAAAGATGTCGAGTTAGACCTTTGCTGGACTCGTTAAAACATCAAACAATGATGGACTCGTTGAACATGATGATACCAAACCACTTCTTCTTAGATTTATGTTGTAGCTCAACTTTTCCATCATCAAAATTTAAATTTTGACTAAGAAGCAACACAGGAAACTTGTTTCAATGTTGTTGAGTCAGTTTCTGAAGCCCCATGCTAATAGTTTTATGTTTGATTAAAAAAAAATGTGAGGGCAGTTGAAATCTATGGGCATCATTATATTCTTGTCCTTTTACCCATGGAAGTGATATTTTCATTTGAAATTAAAGGCTTAAAATATAATTTTGAAGTCAGGCTTCAAAATCACAATTCGGTGATAAATGGAAAATTAGTTCCAACTAATCGGTAGTCAAAAGTCCACCACACCCAAATTGGCTTCCATTCAAGGCATCAAAAGCAGTAGTTGACGTAGTCTAATATACAATCAACCTATTAGATCATGGTGGGAATGTGAGCATACATGGATGCCAATCTAGTGATGCCCCTAATCAAAATGGGATTATTTCACCCAGGTGGCATAACACATTTTAAAGTAATTTTCCATTTTCAAATTTCCTGTAATGTCAACTAGCTGGTAGAGATATTCACCTATAATGGAGTTTAATTGTTTAAACTAGTAGTTATACACTTTATTTGAGTCAGTTTCCCATGATTCAGATAAAGAATAATTTACCAACACTAGATATAACGAAAATTAACAAGGATTCCCCTAACACATATGCACATTTTATTCTTTTATATGAGTAGTATAAGACTCTAATAAAACAAAAATGTCTTTTATTTCTTATTGCAACCATGACCAAGTCCACATGCATAATAAATTCCTTGATTTCCTTCACGATCTAAAACAATCCCCCTTGCACATACCTACCCTTGGGAATTGAAATAGTATCAAGCTGACTATGGGAAATTATTTATTGGACAACCCAATTATTGTGATCTAAATGCGTGGTGTTGATTTGGTCTTAGAGGTCTAATGGTTATAACTGTTGGGAACAATGGTTATGCATCTTCAGGAACTTTTCATGAGATTTTCTCAAAAAAGAAAGGAAATTGAATTGAAAGTATGCTAGGGAATTTTTTTAAAGTGGTAACCTCCTACAACATGATAAGATTATTAAAAATAGAAAGCTAATAGTAATTACATAATTGTGTATAGAAATTATGGTGTAGATTTGCAACTTCTCATGAAGTTTTAATCTAAATCATAAGACACAAACCTACTCCACTGCTCTACAAAAATCAATTCACAATTTAGAACATCAATCACAAACATGCAATGAGAAATAACACACATGCACACAATATTTTTCCAGGGGAAATCAATCTGCTAAAAACCCCTTAAGCATTCTTTCAGTAATCAGATGAATAGAGATTGTATTACAATTTCTAGCTCAATCTGAGCTCAACCTACAAGTGAATATCTTATCTCTCTGCTCACTGAAAAGCTCCAACCCGAACTTAGTCAATTTCTGCCTCTGCTTGAGCCCCTATTTCCTTGCATAATTCCTAAGGAAATTAGGCCCTTATTGTTTAGGAATTTCCTCCAATTGATTACGCAATTCCCAAGGTTGATCATCTTACTGCATGCAACAACTATACACTCAAGACTAGTCTACAACTAATGTTACACTACCTTGGAATCTCCACTACAGCTGGGGAACTCGAATTCTTTGCAGGCACTAGCTATTTTGGGTTGATTGATTAGTTAACTAGATGATCACTGAGTTATATTGTTGTCCCACTATACAACTGGCCTTCCACTAGTTCCATCAACAATTAGAACTAGTAATTGGAAACAACTTGAAATAACTGACCTTGATTCCTACAAATTAGCAATCACACATGCTTAAGTGAACTCCAAGCCCTTTAACTTGAATTTATTGAGCTAACTTAGTGGCACAAGCAATTTGACACAAGTTAACTACATCCAAGTTGTTTGCCAATTTGGAAATTCTATTTTTTTCAATCTGACCAAGGCAAAATCATATTGAGACTTTCTTGCTACATTTTTCAACATTGTGCTCATTGGAGTTTCAAACATATAATCCCTTTGTACCCTTGGATATCCAAATATTATTAACAATCGTAACATGATATTTATTTAGATGCCCAAAAGGCTTACTCTTACTTGAGAGTATGATCATGTTATTCAATTCATCTAGGGAAGCCTTCCTCCCATGTGGAGTCACCTTATACATCTAACAAATATCACATAAGTGCATACAAGGGGTGTTTAATTTTCTTAATATATATTTTATATAATGATAAATTACATGGATGGGGGACTTTAAAATTGTATAAGATATTATTTTAGTTATTGGTATTCTCTTTATTGAAAAGTTGGTAACTTTTCAATTAGGAACTATGCTATAGGATAAAATGCACGGTGTATGGAGAATGGAGATACCCTCAAGGGTCTTCCCGAGACCCTTGGCAGATTTTAAGATTATTTGCAGTCGTAAAAAATTTCATGCATGTCCATAAACATTAACTAACTATCAAAGCAAAACAAATGGATTACCTCAAGCCTCCGTGTCGATTTGCTGGAGAGCACAATGCAGCTAGGTGGAAGTCCCCTGAGCTGGCTCTAGATCAAGTCTTGCACATAGAAGAGACAAGCATAATCACAACATACAACCTTGATAACTAATACATGAATATATAAAAGACATCTAGTTACACATAACTAAGCTACTCATGCTAAAAGGTATTGGACAAACAAATAAATGAATGATAGTACCAACATCGTGGAGTAGACAGTACAACTGTAGTTCTATATTAATGTCGGAAGAGTGATTACAACCATCTATTGCATCAGCCTTCCCTTACCCCTCCAGCTTCTCTCTCTCTCTCTCCCTTCTAACCAACTTCTTATGCTTAGATTTGAGACTATGCTTAACAATCAAGTAAGATATCCTTTCAAATGATCTGACCTCTATCACCATAGCCCTAGCTTTGCTTATGTAGCAATCGAGTTAGGGTTGCCAAGTTCCTCCATGAGTTCCTTAAGGTAAAAGCAATGAAGTGGCCATGATTTTCAGCTCTTTCCCATTTGCCTCCTTCATTAGGATTAGAAATCCCACAAATAGGTCAAACTTGAGATGTTTCCTTGCTTTTCTTGAGTAGATTTAGGAGAAAATATCTAGTTACTTATGAGTCAATTCGCTCCTTTGACCTTTAGAACTTCATTAGGATCCACTAACGTTGTTCCCAAACTAACAACTAGAGTTAGTAGGGTCGCTAACTCTCTGTTAGGCTTACAAAGAAGCTTTATAAAGCAAGTTGTCAGCGTATAGCCAGCGTTAGTGTGGAAACAAGGCATCTGATCTTGGTCTTTGCTTCAGTTATCATGTCTTTCCCCTCTAAGCTGATGAGGGGGTCATTTCACTGTATAACAGATGCCCCCTAAAGTGTGAGATTAGAGACTGTGACGATGGCCGAAATACTTTACTTAACTGTAATTTTCCTTCTTCGACAAAAAGAGAGAGAGGATCGGAGCTTCGGGTGGTATGGGAAACTTGATACAACACATATATATATAAAACAACTAAAATCATGTCCTGAGTCGAGCATTCCCATGCTCAGAAGCTATGTCAGAGTGATTTTCTCAGAAAAGAGATATGATGATGTTGGCCATCGATAAGCACAATGCGGATCTGGTGTCATAATAGAATCATTTTGATGAGTTATCTCCAAAAAACAATATACACAACTTGGGAGAGGAAGTAAGGCTGAGTGATGCAAGCCTCCACCAAAAGTCTTGATTTCTGCTTCACCAAACAGCATATATTGATACATGTGAATATATGCATTGATGTTGAACATGCATGAAATCATCTGATTACCAATCAATAATGGAGACCATTAACAGACACAAGGAAGGCCACCAATAATGGTGATGGTCTCCAAGATGCATAGTACAATCTAACAAGTGTGAAAGATGTTTTTGTCGTTGAAAACCCATAGAATCACTTAACCAGGAGTCGATAAAGAGAATCCCTGATCAAACACAAGGCGACCTGCCACTAATGTCTACAAGTACCAAAGCACTGAATTTGTTTCTAGGTTCTCTTCCTAGATAGAGTGTTGAAGTCGATAGCAAGATACCTGTTGAAAGGTAGGCAATAATGTGTCCTACATCAATTGACACAAAACGGGACAAGAATGATTTGTTTTTTGAGGATCTTTGAGCATTGGGTCTAAAAAACAGAGGGCATGATGAAAGGATATGCTTGATGGGTTGATGGAGGAAACAAAAGGTTAACCCTTGAACAATAGAAGGCACA
Source organism: Pinus taeda (assembly GCA_000404065.3). Lineage (NCBI taxonomy): Eukaryota > Viridiplantae > Streptophyta > Pinopsida > Pinales > Pinaceae > Pinus > Pinus taeda. The sequence continues at coordinate 433,298 of APFE030557731.1, read as the reverse complement.
ACAATAGTTTTAACCATGCAACACTAGACTCAAGAACACCAAAGAATGTTAGGATACAAAGATGTAAGAACATCAGGGTATTTAGGCTAAACTCATAGGATGGTAGGATTCATATTGAGAGGCCGTCACAAGGAAGGTTTATCTGAGGGAGTGCCATGTTCAAGGGAACGACTGCTGCCAAACCATGCTTTCTAATATTGAATGTAGTTGTATTGTCTACTTTCCCCGTCTGATTAGTCTAGTGAGTCCAGACGGGTAAACTCGTCGATCTTTTCATATTTTAAGAGTCTAAAAAGGATCGAAAAAAGAGCGACTCTATGCCCTATTTGATTAGTTTAATGAGTCCAAACAGGCAAACTCATCGATCTTTTCATGTTTTAAGAGTCTGAAAAGGATCATAAAAAGAGTGACTTTATATCTTGTCTGTTCAATTTAATGAGTCCAGACGAGACAAATCAGTGGTATTTTCATATTTAGAGAGTCTGAAAAGATCGTAAAGAACGACTCCATGGTGGTCCCTTTGTCATAGTTGTTAACTAAGTGTGACAAAAGGTTAATAGTATACCCAGATCAATTACTTTTCCGTAAGTTAATCTATTGAATCTGGATAAAGAGAAACCTATGTTCAATAGATGTTGACCTCATTTTATTATGAGTACGAGGAGATGGACTAAACTTAGTTTTCGTCATGAATTTTTTAATGAGTCACGCGACGACAAACTCAATACCTTCATCGAATTTTAACAAGTCAAATGAAGAAAACTCTAGGTACCCTTTTCAATCTATTGAGCAAGGAAAAAGAGGTAAAAGAATTGCTCATTCCTTCTTCGTAGATTTAACAAGCCCAAAGAAGGTGAAAAACTCGGGGATTTTTTTATTTAAGAGAGAGAAATGGTCCCAAAAAGGCAAGTGCTCTTGTTGCTGCCGTAGATTTTTAACAAACCCGGTGACAAAAACTAGGGATTTTTCAATTTAATGAGCGAGAAAAGTACCTAAAAGAATGCTCAGGTCATCTTTATAAATTTTTAACGAGCCTAAAGAAAAAACTCAGGGTTTTTTTAGTTTTATGAGTGAGAAAAAGCTCCTAAAAAGAATGCTCTAATGATCTTTTTTCGTTTAATGAGCTAGAAAAAGAGCAAAAAAGAGTAGCTCAGACCATCGTCGTATGTGTTTAATGAGCCCAACGATGAAAAACTCGAGGATTTTTCAGTTTTTAGAGTGAGAAAACATCCAATAAAAGAAAGCGCTCATATCTTTTTTGTAGTAGTTTAACGAGCCCAAAGAAGAAGACTCGAGGTTTTTCAGATTAATGAGCAAGAAAAATACCATAAAAAGAACGCTTGATCTTCTTCATGGTAGTTTAATGAGCCTAAAGAAGGAGACACGAGGATTTTTTAGATTAACGAGCAAGAAAAATACCATAAAAACAATGCTCGATCTTTCTTGATCTCATGCTTGACAATAGAAGGGTCTATGCCGTGCATTTCCTTAGAAGACCAAGGGGGAACATCGCGGAAGTCCTTAAAAGGGTAGGTGAAGCTCGTAATTTCCTCAGGATTGCAATTGGCTCCAATCTGTATGTTTTCCACGATGCCTATCTTGACAGAAATATCGATGAGCAATGTCTTTGAAATTTTGCCCATGTTTCTTTCCACATCCAAAGTTTGGATAGTCATATAGGGTGAGGAAACAATTTTTGGTATGTCAAGTGATAGGATTTGAAGAGGCATCATGTTTGAATCAGATATCAAAACACGATGGTGTGAGTCCTCCCAAGGTCACTCTTCTAAACTCAAGATTTATCTAATAGCTTCGTCCGTAGGTAGGACTAGATTGAGTGGATTGAAAGAAGGAGCAGTTATGGGAGGGGCAATGGTACCATTGGTCATAACCAAAGTGACTAGAGATGCGGATGCCAATTGAATGGCTTGTTAGGCCAATTCAGTTGGTGATAGCGACATTTGTTCTCCGTAAGTGTCAATGTCTGAAGGAGCCGGTATGATCCATGGATCAGTCTGTTCATGAGGAATAGATGAAAGCATATTGACCATCTGTGAAACCTTGGGCAGCTAAAGAGGGAAACAACCCATCAGGGAAAAAGCCTTCAGTAGACTGGTACCAATACTGACGTAAGAGTCTGGTACACCACCTACTAAGGGTACAGAGCTACTAGGTAACGGGGAGTAATCTGGGGTGCAAAATGACAACTGGTCTACTGTGACTATCTTTCCATCTAATGGAAATAGGATGATAAGGAAGATCAAAGAAACAATGGAATTGATGGCATAAGTCCAAGTGCGGCCCAAAAGAAGATTATAGTCGAATTTATGATCCATGACTTCGATATCCACCCTTACCTTTTTCCCACTCGGAGTGATGGGGTAGCTAGCTAGGTAACCTTTTGGGATGAAAGTGTGGTCGTCGAAAGCCTTAAGGGAATTCGACAATGGGGATAGGGTTGGAGAACCCAGAGCGAGCCAACATGAAGCCAACATGATGTAGGTAGAAGCACCTTCATCGATGACAGTTCTGTGTATACCTTTACCTTTTGAAAAAATTTGCACTTGAAATGCAAGCTGGTGGGAAAGGGGAGGTTTACACTTTTCCATGTCAAAAATTGCAAGCATGGAATCCTGTGGGTTGATACCACCAATAGCCAAAAGAAAAGCTTTCCTTTGTGCTAGACATATTTGTAATACTTTGAGCACCGACATAATTGTTGGTGCTTGCGTCAAGTCTTCTACAATGTTGTAGTTTTGCGCAGCACGTGCAGATGTATTGTGCGTTGTGCGTTGAAGTGCCCCTTTAGGGGGGTGAATTACAAGTTTAGCAACTGGCCTTTCGATATGCAAATCATTGGGCGGAGATGGGTTTTGACTTGAGGAAGGTTCCTCTACATGAGATATAGGAGATCCATAGGATTTGGCTCTTGTTTGTAGATCTACCATTTCAGAGGTGTAAACGGTAGAAGATACTTCACTAGCTGAAGGATTTTGTGAACCACCATTGCCCCCTTGCGGGGGTTGGGTTTGGTTGGCAATGAGGTGTTTCTACTGTTGAGCGAGGAAAGGATTATTAAGGACAATGGGGGTCCTACCAGTATCCTTTTTAGAAATTTATTCTATGCATTCTTGAAGACGTGGGCAGCGATAGGTCATGTGGTCTTCAACACAGATTTTGCAAGGGAATCTGGCGAGTTTATCCTTTCCATTGTCAGGAGGCGCAACGGCCTTCTGCTTGGGGTTTTGTTGCTTTGTTGACTGCTCCTCAGAAGGAGCGGTCTTTTTCGTATTCTTCTTGTTCTTACCACCGGGTTTTTCATAGACTGCACAAAGTTTATCACGGTGGTAGAAAGAGTAGTCAATTTGGTAGAGGGGTCCACTGACATCTGGGAAATGTGACTGCTGAGTTGTTTTACAGCAGCCCCAGAGGTCGCACCGATAATCTCATTGGCATGCGCTCTGGGGTGTTGAGTAGTGGAAACATTGGAGTTACGAGGGGCATTGGGGATTACATCGTAAAGAGTGCTAGACTATGAATATATCAAATCTAAGCATTGGGCACGACATATGGATTGGTCTTCTGTGACCACACCACCTAAGGCAACATCTTTAACAATTTGCGGGAGTAGGGACTTGCAAAACCAGTCTACTAAGAGATAGTCTGGGAGGGGAGCTTTGACTAACCTCCACCTATGTCTCCATTCATGTATATGATCAGAGATATGGGTGGCGGTATCCTGATGTAATGAGGTGAGGAGCTCTGTCCTAGTCTCATAGCGGATGGGTAGCTGGAAGTGCTTTAATAATTCCATTGCTAGAGCATCGAAGGTATTTACTGACACGCGTGGTAACTCAATGTACCACTTAGCTATGTTTCCAGTGAGGGTACGGGGTAAAAGACGTAACCGGACACTATCGTCCACCATGGAGTTGGAAACACGCCAAAGATGATAGGTAGTGATATGGGTGACCAGATCCTCCCCTTGTTTCCCTTCGAACTTGGGGATGTCTGTTGGTATTTTATGCGGGATTGGCAGCCAAAGTAAGTTATGATAGATGGGGTCATTTGTATGTTTGTACAAGTCGGGGATATCCAACGTTGCCAAGAAAGGTAGAGTGTGTGGTGCCCCCGACTTGGACCAAGGCAATGACATATGACTTGAGGATCCTTGCGGTCCTCCCATCGTTGAGTCTCAATATTATACATAGGCTATGTGGTATAGTAGTTGCCTTGGGGTATGGCATTGTAGTGTGTATTTCCATGGGGAATGTGATGTTGGGGTATAGAATTTCCCCTAAGATAAGCAATGCTCCCTTGAATCATTTGAATTTGTGAGTAGGGTGCCCCCATGGATTGGTTGGGACCTCCTTGAGGATTCCCGCCCGCCACAGAACTAACCATATGTCCTTGATTGACATAAGGAATGCTCATGTCAATCAGTGACTAACCATGCATGCCTAAAAATGGAGGGGGATCTGTTATGTTCTCGACCGGTATATGCATATTGGGAGTGCCCCCAAATACTTGAATCTGAGGGGTTGAACTGTACAATGGATGCCAACCATATTGTTGCTTGAGGGGACCTGCACTAACCATGCTATATTGAGCATTATAAGGAGCGTTGTATGTAGCACTTGTCGAAGGTATAGAGTTTGACACTAGAGGGGTGGAACCCGACATAGGTTGGGTGCCACTCATGGAGGGTGTCATGTGAGGGTTTGTACCTAGGACAAATGGGATAGCAGGGTTCGCCATCAATGATGTGGTGGTGACTATCGACTAGGGAAGTGGTGGTGGACCAAAAGTGTCCACAAAGTTCCACAACCCGTTAGTCATCGACGGGATGGATGGAAATGTTCCAACTAAAGAAACAGGGAGTATAGGTGTCACGGGAATTAAGAGTGGGTCCAACGGATTCATGAGCGGAGGGTTAAAGGGAGGAAGAAATCCTTCGGTAAAGAAATCCTCTAGCAAACTTGAATTTTCAGTTGTCCAAACAAATTCCATGTGAGATCTAGGAGACTGAATCCCCAAAGATGGGTAATCCAGTTCACTGGAGCTCGGCGGATCTTCCACAATGAGTGGGGAATGTCCTAACAATTGTCTACATTGACGACGAGGGTTGGATGTAGACACAGTTACCGTTAATTTTTATCAATAATTTTTATCTAATATTTTTTAAAGTCTCAATGATAGCACACAAGTACCTAAAAAAAAATAAAAAAATACACTAAGCTGATCAATCAGCAAACAGAGGGAAATGACCCTGTCTGATAAGCACCAATCGCTGGAGATGAAACCCAGTATCACAATGAATAATAGAGAGGGCTAGCCAAATGTATAGTTACGATTACTCTAGAGCTTCGCCTGAACCTCAGATTGAGGGGCCAAGTACTCTCGTGAAGACGAGCACCCTCCCAAAAATAGAAGACATAGTAGGTTCGTCTGTGTTAGGTACCAGGGCAGCCTACCCCAATCACCTTGTGTAAGTCCCTAAAAGCTTAGCCACTAAGGATACCTCAGATAACAGACACTACGAGGGGGGACATAGTTGCAAACAGTACGCTAAGTGGGCAAGATACCTGAGTCCCCGAATCAACTTCAAAATCCCTGAAGGGATCTCCAATACACAGAATACCCAAAGGAGTTGCAAGCGAAGGTGGGCTACCTTCACTTACAGTTTGATGTTGTCTCATATTTAGCTTTGCTTTGACTGGAGTGGTCCCGGTAGTATGAGTGTAGATGGAATTTTCTCTATTTTAATGACACTAGTTTTGGTTTCTGATCTTAGGCAGTTTACTCACACTGCCTATCCCAAGATCCTAGCTTGAACTAATATTTGTTTGCTCAATAAAGAGTTACTGATTGATTTTAGGTAAATTTTATGTGTACTTTTTTAGTGTCTTCGGTAGGGGAGTTGACATATGAAATGTGATGGGTCTCTGACTCAAAAATCATGCACAAGACAATGCTTAAAAAAATATCCAATTCGATGAAAACATGATGTATTCTACAAGTGAGAGTCTTTCACATATTCATATTTGTTCCATGCATCCTAGTCAATATAACACATGCATAACAAACAAAAATCTTTCCAATGCTTTCCTAACAACTATTTGAAACCAAAATAAAGCAGATTTTTAACCATCTAAGCAGAAGAATGAATAAAAAATGTCTTAAGAAAGAAAAAACTTATTTCCTAAAAAAAAAAAAATCTTTCAGGACACCAATTTTGCTAACAAAATGTAGTTACAAATCCCTTTCAGTCCATGAGCAGGCTTCCCATCCCTTTGAGTTTACAGACACAGTTGTATGTTAAGATTTGGGGGACTAACGCTTTGTAGCAGTGGCCACAGAGAGTTATTGGGTCCACTAACGCTATGTGTGTGCAGACACAGAGTTTTATAAAGCACTGTGTAGTCTGCTAACCTACGTTAGTGTGGGAAAACAGCTTTAGACAGGGTTTTTAGGATCAGATTCAAGGTTGAATATATGAAGGCAGAATGCAGCAAGGTTTTGGTGGGTCAGAAAGGGAATGCAAAAGTATAGGGAGGTCTTAGAAGGAGGAGGAAACTGAGAATTGTCTAGGTGAACCAGGAACTAGATGTATAGTCCTCATCGGAGTTACCAATTCTGTTATAGGATAAAATGCACGGTGTATGGAGAATGGAGATACCCTCAAGGGTCTTCCCGGGACCCTTAGTAGACTGTAAGATTATTTGCAATTGTCATAAAGTTACATGCATGTCCATAAACATTAACTAACTATCAAAGCAAAATAGATGGATTACCTCGAGCCTCCGTGTAGATTTGGTGGAGAGCACAATGCAGCTAGGTGGAAGTCCCCTGAGACAAGCATAATCACAGTATACAACCTTGATAACTAATACATGAATACATAAAAGACATGTAGTTACACATAACTAAGCTACTCATGCTAAAAGGTATTGGACAAACAAATAAATGAATGATAGTACCAACACCACGGAGTAGATAGTACAACTGCAGTTCTATATTAATGTTGGAAGAGTGATTACAACCATCTGTTGCATCAACCTTCTCTTACCCCTCCAGCTTCTCTCTCTCTCTCCCTTCTTACCAACTTCTTATGCTTAGATTTGAGACTATGCTCAATAATCAAGTAAGCTATCCTTTCAAATGATCTGACCTCTATCACCATAGCCCTAGATTTGCTTATGTAGTAGTCGAGTTAGGGTTGCCAAGTTCCTCCATGAGTTCCTTAAGGTAAAAGCAATGAAGTTGCCATGCTTTTCATCTCTTTCCCATTTGCCTCCTTCATTAGGATTTGAAATCCCACAAATAGGTCGAATTTGAGATGTTTCCTTTCTTTTCTTGAGTAGATTTAGGAGAAAATATCTAGATATTTATGAGTCAATTCGCTCCTTTAACCTTTAAAACTTCATTAGGATCCACTAACGTTGTTTTGGAACTAACAACTAGAGTTATTAGGGTCACTAACGCTCCCTTAGGCTTATAGAGAAGCTTTATAAAGCAAGTTGTTAGTGTATAGCCAGCGTTAGTGTGGAAACAAGGCATGTGACCTTGGTCTTTGCTTTAGCTATCATGTCTTTCCCCTCTGAGCTAATGAGGGGATCATTTTGCTGTATAACAAACTACATATTATTACAAATCATTTTACTAGTAGGGATTGGATAAATAAGAGAACTATGTAGTAAATTGTACAATGAGAGGTAAATTTTAAATGCCCATAATCATACTTCATGTTTTGAACATATTTACTAATTGATTCTTTGTGCTTCCTCCTAACATTTAACCTTATAAATATCCATATGACTAAAAAAGCGAAAGTAATCATATGGTTCAAGAAATGCAAGAGGATGACATCATTCGAATGAGCTAAAGTAATCCATCTTCACTAGTGGTGACGATTTACAAAAATAATTCTTTATGGTGTATGTGTCCACATTATAGAGAACTCAACCCCATTAGAGATAATTTTTCTATTCTTATTATTGATGAATTGCAAGGAGCAATTTTCTTTAAAACACTAGATCTACATGTAATATATAGTCAAATTAGAATGAGGGAAGAAGACATTCTCAAAACAAACTTTAGAGGACATGGAGGTAATTATGAGTTTCTAGCGATGCCTTTTGGACTTACTAATGCACGTTTCAATTTCAAATTCTTATGAATTCAAGCCCCATAGAAAATTTGCGTTGATAATTTTTGATGACATACTAATTTATATAAAATACTGGGAAGCACATAGACAACATGGTGACATGTTCTTAAAACTATTGGAGGAGCAAAAGTTTTACAGATTACCTTCCAAGTGTGGCTCAAGGGTTCAGGAAGTTGAATATTGAGGCATATTGTATCTCATGAGGGTGATAGGGTGGGCACTAACAAAATTCGAGCTACCATGATGGAATAATCAATTATGAAAACCTTATAGAATATTAAGGGTTCTTAATATTGATAGATTATCATTGCAAATTTTCCTAAAAATATGGTAGAATATAAGCTCCTCTAACAACATTAGTGAAAAGAGATGGTTTTTTTGGAATCTAGAAGTAACCCAAGCCTTTGAGAAACTTAAGATGGCCATGTGTGACACTCATGTCTTAACCATGATTGACTTCAAAAAAAAAAATTATGGAGTGTGATGATTTGGGCATGACATTGTTGTAGTTCATACAAGAAGGGAGACCCCTTGCATTTTAAGGTTTATAAATTAAAGAATATAACTTAAAGCCATTTATGTATAATAGATGTTATCTATAATGCATGCAGTTGAAAAATAATGCCTTGATAGGAAGACACTTCAATGTAAAATAAATAATGATAAACATAAGAACTTATTCAAACAATGATTATATTCAGAATAACAACAAAAAATGGGTAAAAAAGATGATAGGTTATGTTAAACTAAAATTATCTACAAAAATTGAAATAAAATGCCATAGAAGATGTATATTACAAGCTAGTGAAGCACTCCAGTAATCACTCTTTCCGTTTTCCTCCCACATCCCTCTTTGAAAATGTTGGCTTCTTTAATGGAGCCCTTTAGGATGGGGTTTGTGGTGAGGTAACCATCATTCTTTTTCCTGAAAATGTCTCTTATCATATCTAGTTAAATTTACGCAAAGGTACAAACACCAAAGAAAAATTAGTGGTTTCTTAGGCTCTCCTGTTTTTTGCAGCCTCATTGAAGATAACATATTTGCAAGTGTTTGGGGATTCACAATGTGTGATCAATTCGATGGTAGGTAAAGGTTAGCTAAAATTTATCTCCTTAAGGTTCTGGATGGATCATATTCTTGAACTTAGAGGCTATTTCCAAAAAAAATCATCCATCATATTCTGAGAGGCTAGAATCAATAGGTGAATTTCCTTTCCAAAACAACCTTGCGTGTGGAGAAGGGAAATATTGTTTTTGAAGAGCGTAAAGGTATCCTTTTGTTGAGAAGAGGATCAGTGCAGATCCCTATGGATTTGCAACAAGACCATATGGATAGTGGACTCTAATTTCGTTTTCTTCTCTCTTCATTTTTCTCTATATTAGCTATATGGTATTTGCAATTTTTTGTCAGATTTCAACTTCTTGAGCCTCTTAGGGATTTCAACTTGCTAAGCTATGTATGTTTCAGCATTGCCTCTGGTGTTTTTTCTTTTATATGTAGTATCTTTGTAGCCTGTGTTGTGAACTTCTCTCTTGTTTTTATTAGCTAGAGATTTTGGCCTCTTTCGTTTTTTTGTATTCTTTTCATATATAATGAAAGGTGATTTCTCTCTTCTGGAAAAATATTGAAGGAAAGAAGAGGACACTAAGACCTTACTTTGTGCTATTTCCATTTTACAAATTGAATGGTGAAAGAAGCAAGCTACCTAGAAATGGTAAAATTATTTATCAACTACAAATGATGGGCATAGTGCATTGGATAAATTTGTGTTGAATTTTGATTCACTTTGGAATAAGAGTTACTTATATTTATGTAAAAATTCCAAGTAGAAGGTTCTTTTTGAAATATACACTTCTTTTGTAGGTGGCCACTTGAGTTCTCTAAAACGTTATCAAAAGATTAAGAAGGAATTTTTATGAGAAGGTTTGAAAAATAATATACAAAAGCTTATGGAAAAGTGTTTGGCTTTATAGTAGAACATAGGAGAAAAAATTAAGGCCATATGACCTTCTAGAATAATTACCCATACCAACTCAGATTTGGGAAGAGATCTCAATGGATTTTATCACAAGTCTACCAAAATTTGAAGGGAAGAATGTCCTTATGGTGGCAGTGGATTGACTCACAAAACATGCCCAATTTTTCTCACTTTCTCATCCTTTTAAGTAAGTATGGAAGTTACAATACTCTTGGAAAAAAAATTATATAAATACCCTGAGATATCTTTTTTTTAAAAGCACATATTCATTGCGTTATATATTGCATTATAAAAACCTAGTTTGAAAACCAAAACCTTGTACAACATATTCTAGGCAGTTTTCTACTCCTATCAAAAAAATCCATAATATACCATCATAAGTTACCCTTGAGTCACAGATTACTAGCCTGAACTGATTATTCCATATATTCTCTAAAACATACCAGCAGAGATTGCATACCTACGGAACATAACAAAAACCTTAAAAATTTACTTAAACTACATTTCCTCCATGACATGACCTAGACTCCAACTACTTCTGCTTTGAGCTGATCTGGGATGAATTCCTGATCATCTACACCATCACTATTATCCTCCTCCATTTTTTCTACAAGATCAAGTTAATCCAAGTCGTCATCATTTTCTTGGTTGCAGGCCTCAATGTCATTCCCTTCTTCATCCCTCGCCATATTTTCAACTCGAAACTCAAGTGACTCATTTTCCAGCTGAAGGTGATCCAACTTAAGCTCCAACAATCCCATCCGTTGAGAGAGTACTTCATTTTGTGCCTTGGATTTTTCCATTATCATCTCAACACTATGATATATCATAGTAATTACGAACTCTAGATCCCCTACCTCCTAACAGGCGATAATCCAAGCTCCTCCTCTGCTTCCCCTAAATTGCACTCCATAGCTTTGAATTTGCAACAGAATTGATGGAAAATTTGACAAAGTGTAGTTCTTATGGCAAGTTCTTTGCTTCCACGCTCACCGTAACAGTCCATAAATATTGTCGAGCCTTCCCTCATTGCAACATTCCTGCAACATGTGCCGTTAATGCCTGCTCTGATCAATGATATTGAATGTGCAGGAACCATTGTGGAAAGCTTACAAACATAGCAGATTTCAATGCAATGTACATTGAAGAACTGAATTTCAATTGCATTGAATGGAAATTTTTTTTTTTTTTTCCAGGACAAAAAAAGCACTATTGTATTTATATAAGATATATAAAAAAGCCACATATACATATTGAGACCATAGCATATGACCCCGGGAGAATCTTCATGATCAGCATATAAAACCATGGACATAAATGGGGAGACAGAGCCAATACTATGACCGAACTCCCACCATCTGATGAAGACTGTATAACAGGAAACAAAAAGTAGGATCAGCCAAAAGCATAATGGCCACGAAAAAATAAACGTTGAGATATGTTCCTATGGAGACAAGAAGACACAAAACCGCATCATAATACCACATTGAATGGAATTTTACACATTCAAGCTGCTCTAGAAATCAAATCATTCCTGCTGTAGTTGTCCGGTGCCCATCTCAACATAACATTAGTGATCTAAGTGGCCATAATGACACAACTCTCCAGATCGACCAGATGCCACTGCAATCTCACATCTAATAAGGTTCCATTGTAATGCGATGACAGATTAGATGATATGACCCAACTCCTTATCCTATGCTTAATTCTCCTCAGAAACGAAGTCATACTTAAATGATTTCATGTCATCAAAGTATTCTCCAACATCAATCCTTAATTCTCCTTGTTCTAATTGAACTCCTTGATTAGCCAAGGAGTCAACCTCCACAATGAGTTTTCTCTTAATATGATAGAATTCAATCAAGTCAAGTTTTTCCACTATTAACTTGATTCGATGTAGAGTAGAGGGAAGGAGCTTCTCATCATTCCTTCACATTTAATAATCTGCAAAATCACAATCTTAGAATCCCCAAAGACCACCAATTGGCAAAGACCTCTTTAGTAAGCCAATTCCAAACCCTGCCATATTGCTAGAAACCCAGCCTAATTATTTGTTGAGATTCCTTGTCCCCAAGAAAATTGGATCTCTCTTTCTTCATCGGGGAAACAAATAACTCCTCATGCCCCTTCCTCACAAGAAACCCTAAAATTATTGTAAGAAATAAAGATCCCATTTTCATTAGTAATTTTTAAATTGATTTTTTTTTCTTTTTTGGGCACTGGACTGACTCATAACACCTCTTACCATCAACAATATAATGGGTAAATTGATATTGTGAATAAATATCTATGAGCTTGTCTTGTTTTTGCATTGATAAAAATTCACATTGGGTTAAGTAGTTACCTTTGACAAATGGTGGTATGAAATTTCCTTCCATATTTAATCTAGTGTGTCCCTATTTATGGTAGTTTATGGGTACCGTCCTCCATCTATGACATTACCTTTGAGAGGAAAACCTAAGGCTCAAGTAGTGGAGGATAACATCACACAGCAACAAGATCAGGTTCTCCAATTATTGAAGTACAACTTGGATACAAAAATAAACAAGATGAAACAATAAGTAGATCAATATCATAGTGAAATACACTATGAAATAGGGAGTGGCTTTTTCTTAGGCCATAACCATACAAACAAAGGTTTGTCAAGCAACAAAATAAGGACAATAAATTAGCACGCAAGTACAATGATTCTTATAAGGTGTTCTATAGGATTGGCAACATAGATTCCATATTAGATTTGCCTCATTTTTCACATGAACACTTACGCATTCGTCGTTTAAAGAAAGTAATTAGTGACAAAATTAGGTGTAGAATATTTTGTGAGATCTTGATGAAAAGAAAGAATCATATTAAAACTTGTAATAGTCAATGAAACATGAATCAAGTAACTAAGGAACTAAATGATTACTAAGTACCTCATTAACTTGAAGAACATGCCACTAAAAGATATAACTTTGAAAGATGAGTTTTTCATATAAAAACACCCACAACTTATCAATGTTGAGGGAAATTCTTAGTTGAAGTGGAGGGGAAAGTTAAATTGTGAGCCATAACCCTAATTACATCAATTATAGTCATGTTAGCTTATTATTTTTTTATTGCTCTTTCTCTCCTATATATACATCAAGGAGACTTACTTAAATGATCACCTTATTTATGCAATTGATATCTTGTAATAGGAGGTTAGCCTCTAAAAGAGACTTCTTATTCATTCACCTTTCACTTGATTAAAACATGTCATTACTAAAAAATGTATTTTTAATGCTTATTTAGTTATTTGGTCCATAAACATTGATGAGGGATTATTCTTATATTGAAAGGTATTTTAGGTAACTCATTTCTCAAATTTGGTTAGTTATGTGAACTTAATTTTCTCTTATTCTTGGTTGAAGAAATAAATGGTTATGATATTTGAAAATATTCCATTATTGTTAGTATTTTTAATATCTAAATTTATGATAATAATATATTGTAATATCACTAAACCCAATACTAAGCAAAAACAATTTAAGAATTGTGGTTTGGCTTGATATATAAGAGCCACCTAATGTTAATTGAGCATAATGATAAGATAGAATACATTCATAATTTTCCAATGTCAATCAAAATTTAAATTTATTAATAAAAATATGATATTGCAATATAGTGCCATTGAATTACTTAACATTACATTGAAAGAAAATTTGTATAATATAGTGTGAAAGAAATGGATTACACTTATTATATATAACAATAAAAACCACGTGGTGACAATGTCAATGTTTTTGTTTTTTTTGGACATTTCTACCACATAGATCTTGGAAACTTTAAAGCTTTATATGTTACATAACTCTGATTTAAATACGTCACACCTCAAAATTCTATATAAAACTAAAATACATCTCAATATAAATAAAACTAAAACACATGTCAATATATAAAAGAGATATATAAAAAAATACACTTTAAAATATTTTTATAATTATTATATTCTATCTCATTAAAAAAATTACGTTAATTATTAATATTTTTAATTAATTTATAAATTAATATAATATAAATTTATTTAAATTAATATTATATAAATTTTATTTTAATTTAATACTTATTAAATATTAAATAAAAACAACAAAATAAAATATTTTTTTCCTATTTTTGATATTTTAATACATTAATATCATGTTCATTATATTATAATACATAATATCATGCTCATTATATTTTATATATGTATAAAATTGTTGATATAAATGTACATTTAAATGAATACTATTTAACATACATTAGATTTTAATTTTTCTTTCAAACACCATCAACAAACTTCCGTAATGAGCTACCTAATATCTTTATGACTCATATTTTCCAAGGGTTTCTTGAGGTTAGCTCTAGCAGGTAGCTTGTCGACATTGCCTCCTCGTATTTCCGAAACCCCGTGATGACGATGTTATTAAACAAGTTTTCCTAGAGAAAATAACAATAAGGAAGAGAATAATTAATTAAATTACTATAGTAAATATAAAGTTAACTATTGAATATATTTTTATTAATTAAATAACTATGCTAAAAAAATATTTTTTATATTATTATATCTGTATAAATATTATCATTCTCACAAACATATAAATTTTTTTAGTTAATTAGATCATTACAGTTGGTTGGACTATTTAAAACTACTTGATTTTGATCTAGACTTTATATGGTTGCTAGTTGCATTCTTGAGACCCTCTTCATATTTAAGCAACGACTAGCTGCATTTTGGACATTCATCTAAATCTACATATTGGAAAGGTTCCAGTGTGTAAAGTATAAACAAGGCCATCATTGGAAAATCCACTCAGGCCATTCAGTTAATTATATGCTACCATAAACACCTAATATATTTAGACCTGTGAAGAAATCTAGATATTAGCTCGTTGTGATATGAGTATTAGCATATCAATATGCAAGATCAAAGCATTGACGTAAAGTGGTTGGTTGAATGTTATTCACAAAAAGAGTTGAACATGCAATTTGTATGAATGCATATAACAACAATACCTGCATTTTTTTCTTCCTTCTTTTTGTTACATTTCAGTCCCCATTCCTTTCAAGATATGAGAGAATTGAAATTTTAATATTGAATCCTTGCTTAGACTTGTACTTAGTTACCAAACTCCAATTTCATATATGAAATGAACTATTTGAACTTGAGGAATTCATTTCAAGATTTGCAAAATTTCATAAAATATTATTACATTGGATATATTTTTGTATACATTGGCATTCACTTAAATGTCTTTTATACAAATGTTGCAGCAGAGAGCACTAGAAAGCAATTGTTTCCTCAAAAGGGCATACAAAAGGTAACTTGAAAGAGGTTATATGCTTGTCACTTGTATCCACCACAATTAAACACATAGTTCTTCCTTGGCATTCATAAAAACATTGAGATTCTTCATTTTTTTGCCAGCTTGATTTAGGTAGCAATAGTTGACTATATATCATACTTAAAGGCTCTCCCAGCCTTGACAAATGTCATGTTCCTCAAGAAAAAAATTGTCAAAGAACAATATACCATTATTTGATGTTGCAATATCTCTAGTGAAATTCGATCTAACCATAACTATAGTGGAGGCACTCGACTCTGTTTGGATAATCTCAAATAAGATTCACTTATTTTTGTTCACTTTGGAATTATGGTGTCGCGGTTGTTGTTGACATTATCTAAAATTGTTATTGACATGATTTGAAATTGTTGTTATCTTGCTAGCATTTATTCAAGCAACATAATATGGCAAATGAACTACATATATTAGATATTGACATTTTATCTTCTTTTGGGGAAAGTAACATTGTTGAAGTGAACCACAAAAGTTAAGTATGAGTTTAAATATGTACATGCAAAAAACACATTTATACAAAAACAAAAAAACAAAAAACCAATGACAATGCCACCACATTGCTCTTTGTTTGAACAATAATTTATCCCAAAAAAAACTTTTCTTGATTGTGTGGAAGTGGCCATAGCTAAACTAGAAATAAAAAAAAGACAATGTCAAGTCAATTATTTTGAGCAATAATTTGTCCCAACAATTGCTCTTCTTGGAAGTAGTTACATAAAGACTTTTGGATGGCGAGAAAATGCTTAAAATAAAAATATACGTAGATTTATACAATATAAATTAAAAAATGTAGAGAAAACTATAACTTAAATGGTTGAATGTGAAATATTGATATAGAATATATATTTATAAATGATAAAATAAATCAAAATATCAAAATATTATTTAATTGTTATAATGAAAGTAAGTTGCAAATGACTGAGTATATTAAAAAATATTACAATAATAATACTTGTGATTGTTTAAGTGTCCAGTTCTTATTCAACGTTTCAAAAGTCTATTTCTACACTAATGTCCTTTAATTCGAAGCACCAACTAGACTTTCAAATTGTCCTAACTCCTGATTTCTAATTAGATTCATTTGTTTATAGTGTTCTTTTTCATCTACATTAGCCAAATTTATTTCTTATTAACAAATAAAGGGGCATAATTTGTTTTCCTTGTTTCACTTTAGCTTGAAGCACTCTACCTATTCTTTGTCTGTTCATTTACATAATAACAAGATATCTCAAGCTGATTTCCTGGTGCACATTGATGCAACCTTCATCAAATTCAAGGACCATGAGAATCTAGTCTTAACTTGAAACATAAATTCATAGAGATAAGAGGATACATATATAATTCAAAGTATAACTACTTAAATCATTCAAATAACAAGTTCAAAACATAGTCATGGATACTATAGTTGACAGGTATATTTGAACAATCTTAAATAATTCAAATATACCCCCAAGATGTAGAATATCAATTTGATCTGTAGCAGATAAGAATGTGAACAAATTTTATGAATTTGGATAAGGGTAATCTTAGTTTAATTCCACACAAATAACCTAGGTTACATTTTATAGAGATTTTTATATACCTCCTTTTGGCAATATTCTACAAAATTTTCAGCATCATTTGATTATTTCATGTGATATAATGAGAAAGTTTTATGGTGTTTTGGCAAGTCTCTTTTAACAATGTTAGCCCAATTCTTTCCAATTTTCTTAGCATCCTCCCTTTCAACCATAGATGGATCTTTTTGTATGGGATATTTCTTGGGTAGCTTACGTTCAATAATCTGTATACATTATAACCACAAGTCAGCTCAATATCATTTCAGCAAAAAAAGGCATAAAGCATTTTCTTGTTGTTCCAAAAGAGATACCAAATGAGATAATGCTAGAGAAATCATTGACAATAATCTTGAAGTTACACAAAATTACACTTGCACATGAGGCAATATGTCCAACATGCCTTGCTGTAGTCAAATAAGGATGAACTAAAAGCTCCATTTTTCTTGTCCTTGGAGCACTCAACCTGATTATTCTTCGCACTGGCTATTTTCTTCTTGTCAAATGAATTAGTAGTATGTCCCGACATCCAAACAATTCAATCGAACCTCATTACACTTCAAATCACATACATAAAGCTAACAAAAATGCATTCTTCAAATTCTTTACCATTCAACCTCAGATCTGCTCTAGTAACAGAGTACTACCTGTCAATTGTTTCTCAACCGCCACTACCCTACAGTACCTAAGTAATGGTCATAAATTAAGACCATAGACAAGACCTAAAAAGAAAATTTTCATCTCTAATCAAAACCAACAAATCCTTGAGCTCGCGTTAGGGTTTGGAGATCGTTGTTGAGCCCTGCAATGTAGAGATCATATCATAATAAGAAAATCTACATAGAAGCAAGACAATACCTCTTTCAACTCATCTTTAACACGAAAGGCATCAAAATTCGTAGACACTGCAGTGTCATTCAATGATGTACCTATGACCTTAGAAAATTTCCCTGTAAATGATAGTTGTTGCGACCTCCACTGAAAACTTTTAGAACAAGGCTTTTTTTCTTGGTTAGTGCATTTAATATACTGGCATGGATCGATATGTGAAGCCTATAAACAAAATGAAGAGAAATAAAGAAGAGGAGAGTAAAAATTCACTGAAGCTCTGAGAGAAAAGCTTTCAAAGCCCTACATGAGGTGCTCCCACCTCTAGTTAAAGACCAATCGAGTCTTGGAAACTTGATTGTAGCAGATCTAGTGCAGCCTTATGCTTGTAGCAAAAGGGAAAATCATGTTTACATGGCCAAGCTTGCCGAGCAAGGCAAGCGATACTATGGTGTACACTAAATCTTGTTGACGTTGTGTCTTGGGCTCTATAGACCTGGGGTTGACAACGACAAGATGCTAGCGCATAGGGAAACACAAAACCTATAGTTCACATTATAAAACCCCAATTTTTTATTTTTGTACGACTTAGACTAATACCTCCTAGTCGATGTTAGTTGTCACTGCTAAGGCAGTGGCATAATAATGTATTAATATAAAAAATGGTTGGTATATTATAAAGAAAAAAGAACTAATATATAGAACATAATTTTTAAAAAATAAAATTTTTTAATTTTAGATACATTTAAAAATTTTAATCTATTTCAGATTAGGGGAATTTTGAGATAAAAAATAAGCCTAAAAAATGTACTAACAAAATTAACTTTAACAGAACCAACATGATTCAAGATGATGATGTCATCCCCAAGGGAAAATGTTTTGGAGGGAAAAGAAGAAAACTATTTTTTTTTTAATTGTATTGTCAGCTTATCTCCTTGTAGGTTTACTCAAATTTCAAGTGTAGACACCCGTTAGATGCAGAATTGAATTTCACATCTAACGAGTACCTGATGTGCAGACTTTTGAGAAGACCCATATCGGGAAAAAAATGAAGATACATTAAGAAAGCATGTTCAAATGTAGAATGAAATTCCACATCGAATGAATATCTGTTCTTCATGGTTTTGAGAAGACTCACATCGAAGAAAATTGAAGATACATTAAAAAAACATGTTGAACATGTTTTGTTAATGTATCACCAGTTTTTTTCGATGTGGGTCTTCTCAGAAGTATGTAGAACAAGTACTCGTTGGATATGGAATTTAATTCTTCATCTAACAAGTATCTACACTTGAAATGAAATTTGAGTAACCAACAAGGTGAAAAGTTGAAAATACAATAAAAGATAATTTCCCTTTTTATCTTTTAAAAATTCATCTTTTATTTTATTAACTTAACCATTATTTTATTATTTTCCATAAAAAAAATCCATTTTAAATTTCAAAATTTCACTCCTATATAATTTTAAAATTTTCTATATTAAACCAATACTTTTCACATAGTGTTATATAACATTAATATGAAAATTTATATAACTACACATATTATAATAAAATTGGTAAAAAATCATTGTCTTCCCATCTTCCCTTTAGGAAATATGTTATTTCTAATTTTGTTTTGTCCTTAGACTCATTTTTAGAATATTGGTTTCTTTTTCCCAGGCTTTAATATGCTGCTGGCTGAAGATGTATGATTACTTTTTGTTAACTTGCAGCATTCTTTACATTGTTATGCGATTGGATACCTTGAAGGATGAACTTCTTGCATTACCCTGGTTTACTTGCAACATTTTTTACATTGTTGTGGAATGAAAGACATCTTAAATAAAGTGAATGGGGATTGCTCGTGTGATTACCAAAGAATTAGGAATAACAAAATCATAATTTTATCAAACTATTTATCTTTTATCTTTTACATTATTGTTAATAAAAAACATCTTAACTAATGTGAATAGGGATAGTGGGATTATTAAAGAACTTTGAAATAACAAAATTATCTTATACCTTTATTGTTTTTGGAATATAAGTGTAAAATAAAGGGGGATTATCTTATTATGAATAAAATATTTTAATCCATATAATTAATTAGTAAATTAATTTATTTATAAAAAAATTAAAATTTAAATGTTTGTTTTATGTATTAAAAATGGAAATTTAGTAAATTATTTTATTTATAAAAAAATTTAAATTTAAATCTTTATTTTATGTATTAAAAATGAAAATTTACTTATAATGTAAAATTAAGATTTATAATTTTCCAAAATTTATTGTTTTTTTCGTTTTGTTTTTTTTTTATAAGTTTGGTATTGGTTGAGATTACATTATGGTTATGGTTATGTTCAAAAATAATAACCGAATAGGGTAAGATAATTGAATCAAGACTTAAGAGAACTTTGAAATAATAATATTATCTTATATCTTTTATTGTTTTGGGAAATATAAGTGTTAAAATAACATTTTAATTAAATGGGGATTATCTTATTATAAAATATTTTAATCCATATAATTAATTAGTAAATTATTTTATTTATAAAAAAATTAAAATTAAAATGTTTATTTTATGTATTAAAAATGAAAATTTAGTAAATTATTCTATTTATAAAAAATTAAAATTTAAATCTTTATTTTACGTATTAAAAAATGAAAATTTACATCATATAATGTAAAATTAAGATTTATAATTTTCCAAAAATTTATTGTTTCTTTTAGTTTAGTTTAGTTTAGTTTAGTTTTTTTTTAAGTTTGGTATTGGTGAGGTTACATTATGGTTATGGTTATGGTTATGTTCAAGAATAATAACTGAATAGGGTAGATAATTGAACCAAGACTTAAGATCTACATCATGATCAAATGGAAGAATAACATCTGAATAGGACAAAGAATTGAACCAGACTTAACATCTAAGAGTGCCTTAACAAGACATCCAATCACCGTCTATCTAAGACTAGGAGGGCAGACAATTGAACCAAGACTTAAGATCTACATCATGATCACATGCAAGAATAACACTTGAATAGGACAAAGAATTGAACTGGACTTAACATCTAAGAGTGCCTTAACAAGATACCCAATCACCATCTATCTAAGACCCCGTAGACTATTGAAAAATATCACGTGTTCATGAGATTATGTAAATAATATTTGAATTACCCCAATTTTATTTTATAGAAAATGGTTGAAGATATATAATATACATAGTCCAGGTTAATTATTATTATTATTAAATATTATGTTGAGTTTAGGTAAGGCTTAGTCTATATGTTGGATGGAATAACATTTTCTCCAATCATGGCACGTTGTTATTAGATTGTGTAAGATTTTGTTAAAGTTTAGACACTATTTGGGATAATATAACCATATAATTGGTTCCACCCTCAACCTTTTTGGTAAAATTTGAACCTAAGAAAATAACATTGTTTTTTTTCTTTTTTCACCAAGAAAGATACATTGTTTTTTTTTCACAAATACACAAACCTCAATGTTGGATGGAAGAATGATTTTGCCAGTAGGATGCTAGGTTGAACCTAGGCTAGGGCCTACCCCAATGTTGGATGGAAGAACGATTTTGCTGGTAGGATGCTAGGTTGAACCTAGGTTGGGGCCAACCCCAATGTTGGATGGAAGAATGATTTTGCCGGTAGGATGCTAGGTTGAACCTAGGCTGAGGCCAGAGCCAATGTTGGATGGAAGAATGATATGCCCACCAATAAAATGTTAGGTTGAGCTTAAGCCAAAGGAAAAGATTCTGTAAAGTCATCTCAAGCTTGGATGCCAATAAAATAGATTAATCCCTGATATATAACTACAATCCTCAACCTCTTGCCATACTGTTTAAACCCAATGGAAAGTAAACTTCATATAAACCCACTAATTTACACTTGTTTAGCAAATTATTATTTATTGATATATAAACATATTTAACCGTGATATATAAACCTATTTAGCAAATGCTTTACATCATAATAATAGATTGCTATCTAAAATCTATTTGCAAAGTGAGATGTCCACATCGCTGTTGTACTATTCTTGCTGTACACACTTGAACCTCGCAGCAACTTGCTATTCTGTTCTTGCTGCTGTTGTACTATTGCTGCTGTACGATGTTTATCTATTTGTAGGGTGCCTGACATATGCCATTAGTTTTTTCACTGCATACTTTGGACATTTATATGTAATCTTCTTTAGATGGAGAATTTTGTATGAGGTTCTTTTTGGACAAAGCTAAAGAATATCATGGAGATAGAGAAAATAGGGACATAGAGATTCTATTTCGTTGTTGGTTCACTATGTTGTATTGGAAAGTTGGTAAAGAGTTTACTTCATTTGGTTGAAATTGGATTCTCAGTGTTTTGGTTCGTTACACCCTTGTATTACCTAAAACCCCATAGCAACACATCTCAAAGGATTTCACCTACCAAAACTTGAGCATTGTTTTAGGGGAAATAAACCTTACCCGTTTGTTTCTGTGCACATGAAGAAAAGGATTTTGCTTTTGTTAAGCCGTCCCTGTCCTGCATGTTAAAAGATTCTTACTTGTGTTGACCCACATAAATCAAACCAAAACAAAGTCTGGAATAACAGAGCGGATCCCCACCATAAAGCCGATACCGACTTCTATTGGAACTGCAGTCCAATACATTAACAGTTACCAATTCTACTTTTGTACGTCATGCTTATGTTCTAGTTTTATATAAATCACTGTTTGAGTGGCCCCTGATGGTTTCCTTTACATCTCAGAGCCAACTAATGCTCATACAAAAGGACAAAGTGTGTCAGTTGAGTTCACTGCATGACGTACAAACTCAAAAGTATCCAGACCAGACCAGCCTACCTACATCCTTGGGTTGGAGGCCATTTAA
Organism: Pinus taeda; assembly: GCA_000404065.3. NCBI lineage: Eukaryota > Viridiplantae > Streptophyta > Pinopsida > Pinales > Pinaceae > Pinus > Pinus taeda. The sequence continues at coordinate 410,547 of APFE030557731.1, read as the reverse complement.
TAACAGTTGTAACACTGTTCATTGACTAATGGAAAGTTACAGGCCTAAATTAGTATCCAGACCAGCCTACCTACATCCTTGGGTTGGAGGCCATTTAATAACAGTTGTAAACACTGTTCATTGACTAATGGAGAGTCACAGGCCTAAATTCTGCCAGGCTAGAAACACTCTCAAATTTAAAATACATATATAACCACTCAGGCCAACTACCGTACCTCCATTTCTAGGTTTGATATGATTAAAGTTTCAATTTACTTGAGGATGAATGGAGTGTTTCAATTCACTTAAGGTTGAATAGATTGTTTACTGGAAATGTTGAGAATTTCAACTTACTTACACAGTTCAGCTCCACTCAAAAATCTATCTACCACAATAAAATGTTATAAACCTCAATTCTACCACTTTATAAAGGAGTTGTGTATAATGCGACTTTTTGGAGATTCTGGAATCCGGGGAAGAAATTGAGGTTAAATCTTGATTTGTTGCAGTTAAAATGGTCTTTTAACTGCATATTTGAATTCGACACCCTGAAAAACACCTGGGATGCTTTGATTGTGCAAAAACTAGCTATCAAACTTGCGATTCCAATAAATTGCTACGATATTTTAACCGGAAAAAACCACCAGAAAAACTTTCAAAAAGTGACATTATACACCACTGCGTTTATAAATACTTACCTTTTAATACGAGTGTCAGAGATCTCAACCAGGAAAACCAATCTAGGGAACATAAACAAATCATTTAATTGAGAATCATCGATTTAGTTTTCATTCGGTGAATATTATAAATACTTGTCTTTTAATATGAATGTCAAAGATCTCAGCGAGAGGAAAACTTTACTAATCTATACTAGGTCACATAAAAAAATCATTTAATTGATAAACATCAATTTAATTTTGAGTCAGTGAATATTGAGCTGAAACATAAGTCTGCTGATATTCACACCTAGATTATTCAGTAGGTTTGCATCAATGGCTTATAATTTTTTTTTATCATTAAAATTACCCACTAATTTTTTTTTATAATTACAATCTAGCCACTGTGTTGCAGGTAGTGGAGAGGGATGTATGTTGCTGGTACTGGAGGGGCATGTATGCTTGCACATGGTGCTCCTGAGTTAACATTTAAGAAATCAAAATGACATGGACCTGCATTCTGCTGTACCAAATAATTGCCCTGCCATTTTTCTACAGCAACCGTCCAATTTATTTGAGGATCCCCATAATAAAAACTTATATTTTCCAATGATGGTATTCCACGTGGCAACGACACAATGGGAAAATGTGAAAGTTTGGGTTACTATTTGATTCTCGAGTATGATACCTCGCACTATGCTTATTCGCGTGTCCGAGTTCAAGTCATCGGGTTAATAAATTTCAAAAACTTACACGAGATTTTGCATTGCTTATGGTAGTACTGCATGCTGGGAGGGGCCGGAGAGATTGATTGTTCAGTCCTATATTACTTGGATCCCTGCAATGGTGATAATTTATTCATTCTTACACTATAAATAGGAGCTTCTCGATATTCCAGATAATAATGTGTTTGGGTATTAATGATCGTCAACAGAGGCCTTGCTTAGCCTTCTTCTGATTGATAGCATTGTGTTTAATCAAATTTTTGCCAACTAAGATTTTGAAAGTGTGAGTTTCATCTTCATTGCCCAGAAATGTTACTACTTTGGTGTTCTGTTAGCCGGGTCTGGGCAAGAACTGCTTCTGTTTGAAGTTTGGGATTGGTTTACCTTGCTCCTTTGGCCTTCTGCCAATTGGGTTTAGCAAGGGATTGCTGCTAGCAGCTTCTATCAATTGGGTTTTCAAGATGGTGCACCAAAGGACATTGGGGTGCATGGCCATGCACTCATGTGTATATGTTCTCCTCGCGTGTTTGCCTATGGTACCGGTGACAGAGGGCGCACCGAATCGGAAAGGAAAACATAATAGGTCTCATTCAGAAAACAAGGCTGGTCATGATTATTCGCCAAATGATCTGTTTGTAGGCCTAACTGTAGTGGAAGATGCAGTAGCAAAAGGAGCTGGTAAGTATATATACATTGAGTATATACATATATAGGTTCTGCTCAATCTCATGGACGCATTTGACGCTTTTGCCAGTTTGTTATAGTCATTTGTAGTTTAAGTGTAGCAATCGGCATAGACATCCTTTTTGTTTTTCTCTCAAGTCCACTTATTCCAATGCAAAGCAGACTGATATATAAAATGGATATACAACATCGAAGATACTACGCTGGATTCGGATTTATATTATGCTCTGAAGCCATTATATCGAAATCAGCAATAAAATTGTGCCTTTGGGCCAATGCATTGTGAAGCACTGGTCCAAATCTGAGATGTAACAAGTTATATTAAGCCCTTTTCCTCGAAGCAAGAAACTGCTTGTGCAATTAAACTAGAACAATTGGCATGAACTTCCTCTTTGATCTTCCTCTCAAATTCCATTTGTTCCAATGCAAATCAGACTGATATATGAAATGGATATATGGCATCGAAGTAACTACGCTGGACTCAAACTGGCCTGTGTATTTTATGCTCCAAAGCTACTGTATCGAAATCAACAATAGAACTGTGCCTTTCGGCCAATGCATTGAAAAGCACTGGTCCAAATCTGAGATGTAACAAGTTACATTACAAGAAAACCTTTTCCCCGAAGCTATATATATGTGTGGGGTTGGGGGGCAGGGGTTGGGGATCGATGTGTTTACATAGTCTCTGCCTGTGCTACCAGGGGAGTTGTCTCAATTTGACTAATCTTAAGTTCTAATGGCATTAACGATAAGACTTACTCATGGTGTTGGATTTTCATCCTCACCTCATTGGGAATCTGTCATGTGGCCTAACCGCCATTCTGGATCTACCTTGGGACCACTCAAAAAGGTAATGATAATGGTTTAAAAGTTTACTAATGCCTGCGGATTTTGGTGTAATGGAAAACCTCAACATGGTATCAGAGCCTTAGCCTAGGTCTGATGGCCCGATTTGCATTTGAGGGGGGTGTTGGATTTTCACGCTCACCTCATTGGCAATCCATCACTTAGACTAATCACCACTTCGGGGTGCACCATAAGACAACACAAAAAGATAATGATAATAGTTTGGAAGTCTACTAATGCCTACAGATTTTGAGGTAATGGAAAACCTGGATCCAGATTACAATAATCAATATATGTGTTATGTGTATTACTCCACTCCATACATTCAATACAACTAGGGAGTTATGGAGGAACACATCAACTGCTTAGAACAAACATTCTCTAGAATAATGGACAATCTTGAATTCTTACATCCCTATTATGCTGTATCTCACTTTTACAGTAGTCTCAATATATCCTTTCTAGACACACCTATTGTACCATCTATTCATGATCCTGACAAATACTGATCCTTAAAGTGTATGTTTTGCATATAACTCACTCCAGACACCATTAGAAACTGGAGTGGTATGTGAGAAGACTTATACTTGCTATGGGTAGTCAATCTCTCTAATTATTCTGTGCACCATCTTCTGTGTTTGTGGCCTTAATGTAACTGTTATTTTCAACGAGTTATGTGCATTAACAGTACCACCCTTTTGTGGTTGATAGGAGGACACACCAGAAGGATGAAAAAAAAAGAGATTGGCTTCCTCAAAACTTTCCCTCCTTTATATTACTCTCATACATATATATATGTGTGTTTGTGACAAAATTGGGGAATTAAACTATAAAAAATTAGAGATTCAGTTTATTAGAGGGTAGCCTAGACTAGGCTACTTAGAGATAACTTTTCTCACATTTTAGGATAGCTAAAAATAGCCGATGTCTGCAATAGTCTAAACCCCATATGTCTCACATGCGGGTCCGTTTTTTTGATAATAAGTAAGGTGGCTTTTTGATAATAAATAAAGTGTATATTCATTTTGTATGCATCTCCATATGTCTAATGAAAACTAGGATGGTGTGAAATCTGGATGACTTGTGCTGGACATTCTCTTAATGTAATACCAATTTCAAGATTTCGCATTTCTACTGTCATTAGTTTCAGTATTGTTTGGAGTTGCTTCATTGTGGCTGTCCACCCGAGCATTTGCGCCCACTTAAAAACCACTCATTCATTTTCGTTGCAACTGACAATCACTAAAATCTATATTCTATATTCCTGTATGTACTTCCAGTTAATAAATCCAAACGGAAATCAGCTTTGCATAGAAGACAACATTTGCTTGTTAAGGCCAGCTAACCTCGTTACACATGTAAAAATCTAAGATTTTGGGCGGATCTTACTTCCTCGGTCATGCATCATAATTGAGACCAGAGTTGATTTGTAATACAGTTGAGGTGATGCTGTATCTTTGTGACATCCAGAGGAAATACACGGATAGGTTCTAAATCAGTCTGAAACAACTCTGTCCCTGTAACCATGTGAAGCTTACAAAAGAGTAGAAAGTATCCAAAAAGAAGAAAATAGTCAAAATAGAGCAGAAGATAGTATTAGTTTTTATGGAAAACTGTCATTTTTTTTTCGGGTTTTTGGTGTTCTGTCTGTTAGAATGCTTCCAGTCAACATAGGCAAATGACACCGTCTGATCTCGGATATGAACAAAGCTGATAGGTCTCGACTTTCACCTACAACTTGCTTCAAGAGTGTGGGAGTATCTATTCTGCCAAGGTTGCCCGGGACCTGCACCTACTCCATCAGGATTAAATGGGCCCACGAGGGGCAAACATTTCACTTGGGAAATTGAAGCCTGGTGGGGGCAATAAAAATGTGCTGCTTCCACGAACCAGGCAAGCCCCTGTTAACCAAACTGCCAGGTTTTAAGTAAATGATCTAAAATATTCCTCTAATATTTACATGTTAGTAGCATATGTGCTGGGGAATTTTCAGAAAATTTGATTTTGAGATGGTTCTACTCACAATTCAAATGCCTGCGTTGCATTAGACATTTTAGATCAGAGGAACGGTGTGTTCTCTTCAGATTTCGCCGATATTGCCTTCTCTATGACTTAAATCAAATAATCTGAAGCATGAGGTCTCTTGTTCTCACTTTTAAATTTAAAATTATTCTGAGAATTAGTTACGATAGTTAAAAATGAACAACTGCTATTCAAGCTCTTTGTTTGATGCAGTTTGTTTAGATGGAAGTCCGCCAGCTTACAATTTACACCGAGGATTTGGATCAGGAGCAAATAGCTGGCTCATTCATATGGAGGCAAGTCTTTTCTCTGTGTCAAAATATCTTTACCCTTTTCAGTTTTTCTACTTAGAACTTTTTGTGAACTGTTGTCGGACAAGCATAGAATATCTTAGAAAAGTATTGTAACTTGTACTTATCTCATGACCAAATCTGGATGAAATAAGTCAGTTTACACTACAGACGGAGAATGATTTTGTCAGTATCTTTCTATAAACTATAAAGAGAGATTATGTAAAGCTTTGAGGATAATTATACCTGTCATTCTTTGGAGTGAAGATTTTGTGTATATTAAATCAACTATTCAGGGTGGAGGATGGTGTAACAACATAACATCATGCTTTAAGCGTGCACAAACTCGTTTGGGTTCCTCTGTTTATATGGCAGGGAAATTGGCATTTTCAGGCATTTTAGGTGACAATCAAACACAAAATCCAGGTAGTTTTGTCTTATTTCCAAGTTCAATAGAGCCCTATGTAATTACAGTACTGCTTTTAACAGATTCTCAAGAATAGAAATGGAAGTTGTTAAAAAAGTGAATTACCTGTAGCTTTATGCCAGCATGTACAACCATATAGTTCATTAGTTGCTTACTTGCTTTGTCCAAAAGAAACTTGAGGACTTTTTATGTAGTGATTCATGTCTGGAAATTGTCTGACAGATTTCTATAATTGGAATCGTGTCAAGATTCGATACTGTGATGGAGCATCATTTACTGGAGATATGCAGGAGGTAAATGAGGTACGCAGTAAATTAGAGTAACTCCATACTTGTCTGTTGATTATTTCAAGTAGGTTGCAAAATGACAGGAGATAACTTCAAATTTATACAAGTCAAATTGATCCTTGAAACAAATTTCTACCTGTAATTTGTGAATTCCCTTCTAGTTTTGTATAAGGTTCGACAGCCACCACACCAGAGATTACCAGAACCTCCTTACAGATTGAAGATTCCATACCTTGATTAACATTATCAATACTCTATCAGATCTACAAACTCTATTATAGAGGGCAAAGGATTTGGCAAGCTGTTATGGAAAATCTTTTGGAAAAGGGAATGGATAAAGCCGAGCAGGTACTATCTCTCTTTATCAATGCCAATTCGTATAGTTGATAATTCCATTGAAGAATCAAAGTGGTTTAACTTGAATGATTACAGCTAGTCACTAGTGAGAGCGCCTATAAGGGAAATGCAGACCAACAAATTCATACCTTCAATTTAAAATATTATTAGGCATTTTTACAATGAATGCGAGTAAGGGTAACACAGATTAGCTTTTATCTGGTTATAAGATGAACAGTTGGATCCAGTTTTACAATGAATATGAGTAAGGGTAACACAGATTATCTTTTATCTGGTTATAAGATGAACAGTTGGATCAAGTTTTCGTTTGCAGATCTAGAATTCATATGTATGTGTCAAAAACATCTTTCACTGAGAGAAATATCCTTTGTTACAGGCTTTACTTTCTGGTTGCTCAGCCGGTGGTTTAACTTCATTTCTTCACTGTGACAATTTTAAGGAGCTTCTGCCAAAGACTGCTAAAGTAAAGTGTTTGGGAGATGCTGGATTTTTTATTGATTCGTACGGCCTCAACAAGTTCTATGCTCATGTTATGCATATCTGTTCCATATAAGCATTTTCATGTCATCACCTGTAAAATTTCATGATATTACGAATTCAAACTGTCTCTATTTACTTAATTTTAATCTATGTTTGCTTTACATATGGATCAGGCCGGACATTTCTGGATTTTATCATATAAGATCCTACTTCAATGAGGTAGTTACATTGCAGGTATTGAATTTGATGTTTAGATTATGCTTTTAGAAGCTGAAGATCATCTGCTCAATATTTGTTGTTTAGGAAATCCAAATTTGGTGGACTTCATGAGTATAACCATAAATTTTTCATTTTGAGCATGCTCATAAGACTGTTTTGTCTCTATTTGCTAAATGTTCATTTCATTACAAGGTTTTGCTAACTTTTAATTTGTATTGTAGGGATCTGCAAAGAACTTACCGCTTGGTTGTACATCAATGTATCCAAGTCAGGTATAATCAAGTTAATAAGCTTTTTTAATGACCTTGTACTAATAATAAAGTCTACTCTTTCTCAAATTTATGTGTCTTGCTTGTGAGCTTTAATTAATCTGATACCTTTTTTCCCTCAAATTTACGCTTTCCATATGCATTCTCTCACCATAGGAATAAATGCTATCACAGTGCTTCTTTCCACAATATATGTTGCCATACATAAACACTCCACTTTTTGTTCTAAATGCGGCATATGATTCATGGCAGGTAATATGTTCAACTCTAGCCTGGACATAGTTTTCTTTCTGTACTTTGTATTCTTCTCCGTTAAGGAGAAGCATTAAATGTAATTTAATGTTTCTATGGTTTGCTTATATTCCCTAGATTAAAAACATTTTGGTACCAAGTGAAGCGGACCCTGGTCGTTATTGGCAACTCTGCAAGTTAGATATAGAGAATTGCTCTTCACGTCAATTGGAAATAATGCAAGGTTAAATTTTTGAATACTTTTGAGCCCTCATTTTTCTCTACTATTCTTACTTCTTAGCAATGGGCATGTTTGTACTTGAATATACGTTGATGAAATTTTCCTTGTCTTAGAAATTTCTGAACTAGGCCATTGTAGCAGATAAAGTTTGAACATTTATAGAATATGATTTTTATTCATTAATTTTACCATGCCTTGTCTTCAGGTTATAGGAATGAAATTCTTCGTCAACTGACATTAGTTAAGAACTCTACCAGTGGAGGCATGTTTATAAACTCCTGTTATGCACATTGCCAGACTGAAATGCAGGATTTATGGCACTCACCCAATTCTCCAAGACTATACTCAAAGGTATGCCAGATTTCATGTGTGATGTCATCCACAAAAATATGAATTTTCAGTTTTTAGAATTGCAAACTTGCTGTACAAGTAGAACAAAGTTATCGGAATGTGTATGAATATAGATACAAATAATGGTACTATCAAGCCTCAAAAATTAGCTCAAGTGGTTTGATTCACCACTATCCATCTGTCTATATTTTTGTCTGTGTACATAAACAGAGTAATTTGTCAAGTGCAAGTGACGAGTCAATATCTACAAAGGCATCGTCTCATTCCTGGAATCCTGAGCAAGCTGAATCATTTTAGATTTCGCTCTATAATGTTCTTATTTGAAGGATTCATAGTCATACAATTTCATATTTATGTTCCTTGTCCACAGTTGTATTGTTTTTCCAAGTCTCTGCAGTACCTGCATAAATTGTGTAATCGCCCATTACTTGCAATGTGCAATATGCCACATAACACACATGATATATAAAATTGCATAGCTGATAGTAAGATTCACAACAAATCTGCATGATCTGCAGCTTGCTCTAAAACTGTTTGCCACTCATAAAACATCAGAAGAATATTATGATATTTTTTAATCTAATTGGTAGGTATTACTATATTGTATAGCATCCATCATGGATCTGGCTCTCTGGCATTAATTTGGATTATATCATATTCAGTAACATACTTGCAAAAATAGGCCGTGGGGGTTTGGTCTAGTGGCAAGCGGATGATTTGCTAAGTCGTTCGTGTAGCTATGCAGGTCACGAGTTCAAACGCCAAGAACACCCGAGGGACGTTCAAGGCGGCCTGGGCGAACCCTCCTAGAGGTTATAGAGGTAGCCGATGGGATTCAACCCTGTGTAACATGAGTATGATACCACCGCCGTTGCCAATTCCTCTAGTAGAAAAAAAAAACATACTTGCAAAATTACTATGTATTAGTGTTAAAAACTTAATATGCACTATGCAGCTGTATGAAGATTAAGGTACAATACAAGGCGGGAGATAACATACACTTAATTGCATTTCAGTTAACTAGGACTATCTCCACTTGTATGAGAGTTAACTGATGACTGCATGGCCAGTTAACTAGGACTAAGTGTTAGTTTTCTTTAGTGCATGTTCACACCTTTCTAGATTCACTACTAGATTCTTTCAGCCATGTAGAATATATTGTATTATATTCTGTAGATCAATGAAATTCATTAATTTTTTTCTTTATCAAATTTCTTTCTTCTTTCCGTGCAAATTTTGTTCATTGTTTTCTAGCTAGATCCAACCTTTGCAGGTTCAGCTACAATTTCACAAAGGCTACTTTCAAGCTAGTTAACTGTTTAACTGTCTGTTAACTACATGACAGACAATTGCAGAGACGGTGGCGGATTGGTTCTTCAATCGAACTGTTGTGAAGGAAATCGATTGTCCATACCCTTGTGACTCCACTTGCCATAATCGTGTCTTCACTGACAAAGATTATGACTGACGCAAGCATATTCTTTTCACTTCTCAAGGAAAATTCCCAAATGGTATTCAGCTCTTTGAAATCGACTATTTATGGGATAAAATGTTATTCTGGAAGATCTGCTGCAAATAACTAAATATTCTTTACCTGTAAAATAAGATCAGCTTAACGAATTCATGTGATTCAAGGCAATGATTGAGTTATCCCATCAGTGAACATTGCCTTGTAATGATTTTTTATTAAGTATTGTATTGGGTACAAGAAGACCATCTCTAAGTACTTGAGTCTTCAAATAGGTGACTACATGCAGGGGAATATATGAATTTTGAACATGTTGACAACAATATCAGAAGTGTTGGCAGTTAAGGAGAAAACAAAGAGGCCTTAACCGACACAGGAGCCAGAGCAGGAGTTTTATAGTGAGGTGGACAAAGCGTGATTGCAGTGACGAACAGAAAGTGAAATGCAGTTCGGGCTGGTCCCAATTCTTCACTGTAAGGCTGTGAAACTATTGTATGCTAAAAGGATTTCATATCTTTTGGCCTCCTTTATATATTATTTTGATTCTTCTGTGAAACATGTTTTTATGTTTTTGAAGAAAAGTTTGTTTTTATGTTTTTGAAGAAAAGTTCGTAGAGCAGGGACTGTGGGGGGGGGACTGATGAGGATCCTCACTTCTTGCAGTTTTATTGCTTATATATTTTAAAACCATAGATGTATAGATTTCTAACGACTAGAAAATTTAAAAAAATGCAAAGCGTTCATCACCTAATTTTTTGTAAAAAATCTATGAGAACAGTATAATTAAGTATAAGTCTAAATCTCATATAGAATTAACATCATTTTAATGTCAACGTACCAGGGAACATTCTCAGTAACATAATGAATCCACATTTTAAATTTCCTGGAAAACCTTGTACCATAATTACAGAATATCTGTCATTTTGTTTACTGATTTATTAAGGAGTTGTCTTTATTACGATTTTTTGGATCCGGAAGAAAAAATTGAGGTTAAATCTTGATTTTTATTATTTAAAATGGTTTTTTTAACTGCATATTTGGATTCAGCACCTTGAAAAACCTCTAAAACGCTTTGATTGTGCAGAAATTACTTATCAAACTTGTGATTTCAATATATTACTGCCAGATTTTAGAGAAATTTAGCTAGAAAAACCCATCGAAAAAGCCTAAAAAAATCTAAAAAAACAACTGTATTTATAAGGAAAACTGCATTTATTAGCACGAGCTTAAACCTGTGGTTTAAAGGAAAGTGTATTAAGATAAGCTTGTGATTTAAACGAAAGTGGACAACCTGCCAGTAGCTCAAGTTACATCTTAGCGATGGGGAATTATTTAGATTTGATACTGGGACAACTATCAAATATTAAGTATCATGTTGGTTTATTGTTTTAAATTCATTTTTCTATTTAAGAACATTTTATTGGGATAAAATGAAAAAAAGCCAAGTAATGATTAGTTTATTTCATGATGGTTTTTCTATTGAATAACATTTTATTGGGATAAAATGAAAAAAAAAGTGAACTAATAATTAGTTTATTTGGTGATTGTTAATATTAATGATTAGTTTATTTCATGATGATTAATATTTAGATGCTAATAATTTTTTACTATTTTTAAAAAAAATATTATTTATTAGGTCGGTTTATTGTTTTAAATTTATTTTTCTATTGAATATCATTTTATTTGGATAAAATGAAAAAAAGTGAACTAATGATTAGTTTATTTCATAGTGGTTAATATTTAAACATTAATAAGATTTTGCTTAATTTTTTAGTAATTTAAAAAAAATATATTTATCGGGTTGGTTTATTGTTTTAAATTTATTTTTCTATTGAATCACTTTATTAGGAAAAAATGAAAAAAAAGTGAACTAATGATTAGTTTATTTCATGGTGGTTAATATTAGACACTAATAATTTTCTAGTACTCCCACCCAAAAAAAATATTTAGAAGCTAATAATTTTTTTAGTACTTAAAAAAAAACTATTTATCACGATGGTTTATTGTTTTAAATTCATTTTTCTATTGAATATCAACTATTTATCATGTTGGTTTATTGTTTTAAATTCATTTTTCTATTGAATATCATTTTATTCCGATAAAATGAAGAAAAAGTGAACTAATGATTAGTTTATTTCATGGTGGTTAATATTAGACACTAATAATTTTCTAGTACTCTTACCCAAAAAAAATATTGTTTAAATCTTGTGTCCTTGTAGAATTGTAATAATTATTGAATCTCACACCCAGGAAGGTAGTGATTATCTCACATCAACTAATTAATTTTAACTAAACTTGCAGACAATACCCAACCTTGATAACCTCTCGAGTATTATGTTTAACTTTTCTCTTTCACAACATTTCTTTTTCAATTATATTGTAAGTAAAGAGTCAAGGGATCTCTACTTGAATGGTTCATGAGGCACAATACTTGCTAAGGTTTTGCAAATGGGGTAACAAGCTAAGTGGGCTTGATTGTGGGAAAAACTCCATAGTTAAGCGCGCTTGAGTCAGAGGAGATCTGGGATGGGTGACCTCCTGGGAAGTCTTGGTTACCGGGTGCAAGCCCCGGAAGTGATGATTGATGCTATGTGATTCGTTCTTCACATTTCACTAGTTTCAATCCCACTTCTTCACCCCTGTGAGCATCACCCGATGCAATGAGTGCTAAGTGAACTATTCAAAAATCATGAAAAATTAGTCTGGGTGCAAGCCCCGGAAGTGATGATTGATGCTATGTGATTCGTTCTCCACATTTCACTAGTTTCAATCCCACTTCTTCACCCCTGTGAGCATCACCCGATGCAATGAGTGCTAAGTGAACTATTCAAAAATCATGAAAAATTAGTCCGGGTGCAAGCCCCAGAAGTGATGATTGATGCTATGTGATTCGTTCTCCACATTTCACTAGTTTCAATCCCACTTCTTCACCACTGTGAGCATCACCCGATGCAATGAGTGCTAAGTGAACTATTCAAAAATCATGAGAAATTAGTCAGTTACGACACATTTCACTAGTTTCAATCCCACTTTTTCACCCTTGTGAGCATCACCCGATGCAATGAGTGCTAAGTGAACTATTCAAAAATTATGAGAAATTAGTCAGTTACGACTACCTCTCATGTAAATGGTCATACGTGAAATGACTTACCCCGATGCAATGAGTGCTAAGTGAACTATTCAAAAATTATGAGAAATTAGTCAGTTATGACTATCTCTCATGTAAACGGTCATACGTGAAATGACTTACCTAACGCAGTTGAATCCCAATATGATATCTAATTCATGTAAATGGTCATACGTGAAATGACTTACCCCGATGCAATGAGTGCTAAGTGAACTATTAAAAAATCATGAGAAATTAGTCAGTTACGACTACCTCTCATGTAAACGGTCATACGTGAAATGACTTACCTAACGTAGTTGAATCCCAATATGATATCTAATATAATGCAATGCTTAAACCCTATGACTTACCCCGATGCAATGAGTGCTAAGTGAGCTATTCAAAAATCATGAGAAATTAGTCAGTTACGACTGCCTCTCATGTAAACGGTCATACATGAAATGACTTACCTAATGCAGTTGAATCCCAATATGATATCTAATTCATGTAAATGGTCATACGTGAAATGACTTACCCCGATGCAATGAGTGCTAAGTGAACTATTAAAAAATCATGAGAAATTAGTCAGTTACGACTACCTCTCATGTAAACGGTCATACGTGAAATGACTTACCTAACGTAGTTGAATCCCAATATGATATCTAATATAATGCACTGCGTAAACCCCCATACTTAAAAGTAAAAAAAATCTTATTAAAAATAAGAATGTTAAATAAAATACTTATTAAAGTATACAAATGCTAAATAACTGGAATTTTCTTTCCTCTTCTTACCTCTATAATTTGTTGTAGTGGATTCATTGAATCTATTATAATAAAAAAATGTTTTACCTTTAGTTTATTCTTCTTCATGGTACAATTGGGGTGGATTTCCAAGGAAGCAGTGGGTCCGGTCCGTGGAGCAGGTTATGTCATCAGGGGTCTTGATTAAGTTTTGAGGAGTTTTTATGAGGTCCAACGACATTCACTTGGTATATTCCATCATCTGCACAGTTTTCGACAACTTTCATAAAACTGAGTTATTAGTGGGCTTGACTTAATTAATTACGCTTGAGGTGACATTTCGGGAGGAATACGTGACAGAACATCTCAATGTAATAGCTCGTTAGAACTAGAACGAAAAGATCTACATAATAAAATCGTTAGATGAGGTTTCAGTGACTTGGGGAAACATGATGGCCAAATTATCATTTTCCCACATTAAAAATTACATTTTAATTGAAATAAAAGAGGGAAAAGTGTTCCATGATTAAAATAATAATAAAATAGAAGGTTCTAGAGGAGTCCATCAAATCTATAAAAGAGGAGGATACCATTGGAGGACATCTTAATTTTGATATTGTTTATTGTATGAAAGGTTGAGAACCTAGTTCTCTACTCCATTGGTAGCTCTAGGATGAAAACCCTCAGGGGATATAAAGAGATTGAATGAACACCCATCTCCTTTTGGTGGATTCATTCAGAATCTACAGGTGTAGTGATTGTTTTTCTGTTTCAGTTGGAGACCGGAGAGTCATTCCCAGCCATTGTATTGGCATCTATCTATATATAATAACGCTGGATTTTGTTTGCTGCATTTCTCATTGTTCCTCTTGTTGTGATTTTTAATGATTTGTGCAATTTATAAATTTATGGTTTAGGTTTTAGATGGCAATTTTTTGGTAAATGCATGATAGTTTTATATGAAACTTTTGTATCAAAAATTCTGATTTGGAACATTATAGTGATATCAAAACTTTGGTCTTAGTTCAGCTTGTTGGATTTTAGTTGGGAGGGTTTCAATTCCAATTGCAGATTGTTCCGAGGGTACCAAATTCTATTGCCGAAGAAATTTGTCTTAGGAGTTAACAACTCTACAAAATCTTTGCTTCCTTCAACTTATTGTCAATCATTTGAAAATCTAAATTAGTCAAACCACTTAAAGGGTGTGACTGATTTTATTTCATGTGGGTTAACAAGTATTTTTAAAGCCGAATATTGTACAAGGGATGCGCTGCTACATCGAGTTCCTGTTTTGTAGCCAAATTTCCTTGATTTTGTGTATTGGTTTTAGCCATTCGACAAATCATAGAGTCAAATTATAAACGCCGAGCCGTCAACCAAAGGAGCCGCATATCAAAATTTTGATTGGTTTAAATATACAGAGGCCGTGGGAAAAATTTTATCCACAGGGCCGCAAATGTCAACCAAGGCAAACTCTTGGGGTGACTACTCATTATCATCACCCGCCATGCTAGTTGATTGAATCTTGGCTCGGTCTAGTTACAATGGTTGTGGTTGGTTGCACGTAAGAGGGGCGGATCGATCGATAGCGGTGGCGAATTGTTATATTCGTCCTCAAGCCAGCTTTTCAATCTTGTCGAATTATTTTGAGGGTCCCAGCTTTTTACTTTAAAGGAGCCGTAATAATTTTTCCAAAGGTAAAAAGAGAGCATGTGTTAAAAGCGTGGCATATTATTCCAAGTGTGGCCGTAAGAATCATTACAAGACCAACTTCAAATATATTGTGATTGTCGTGGAGCCGATAGCGAACTAAAGAAGTGGTCGCCATTTCAAAATCTCTGAGGCCCGAGGCTATTCTAGGCATGGACATTTTGAAAAGAAAAGTGGCCAAATTCACCGAGCCGGCTGTCTATTTTGAGATGCATGGGTGTGAAGGTGTGTTGCAGGAGTCGCAGAGACTGAGGGCGTAAATCTATTGCTAGCCGAGACATATCTTTACAAGGGCCAAATTCTGGTCGTAATTGCTGAGCCGCATCCCTCAAATTTGGCTCGATTTCTCGTATTAAAGGCACAGTACCGTTGCATTAGATGGTTGGACGCATTCTGTAATTAAGGGGGTCGATTTATTAAAGTGCTTAACTTCGGCGTGGTAGATCGTCTTTCTATTGAGGGTGTTGACAATTCTTGGGCAGGTCGTGGCCTCTCTTCTGCTGGATATATATATTAATTCTTTTCCTATCATGTTCGTGCAGCATTCCTAGAGTGGCTTATAGGAAATAATGAGCTGTTATCGTCTCATCTCGGATATGCGTGCCTTAATGAAATTAAAGACAGTGGCAGTGTGTGGTGGTGGCATGGTGTGAATCTCATGGTGTCTCTCTTCTTTACATAGTAGCATTCCTCAATCAAAAGATTGGCATATATCTCTATTATTTCAAGAGGTTGTGCTTTGTCCACACATATTCCTTTGGTGGCTGCCTATAACCAAAAATTTATTGAGGAAATTTAAGAGTTTCCTCACCGGGAGGGTTGATATCAGTCAAATTGCCTCAGAGGAATGTGAAGTGTTACACAACATTTTGTCACTGTCTTTGTACTCCCATTCCACGATCCCAGAGGACCTCTACAGTGACTCTACATGCTTTCTCATCATGAAGAAACTCCCATTATCTCTCTCTTCATGAGCAGAACATTTCCCTTTTGCACCATTTCCCAAGAATCCTCCTTTTATCCCAATGTACAAGACTGACGCTAATGACTAGTGCATACTCCGTGCTGATTTGCAAAGTTTAACACTGGGACTAGCGCTGATAAGCACCACTGAGCCTTGTCTTAGTCACGTCGATCCTCTTTGGGCAAGTTTTTTAAATATCGAGTCGAAGCTTGTAGGTCTAGAAGCTTCGTAATAGAAGTCCGGTAAATGGTTGGGCTCGATGGAGTCGAGAAAGTCAGTTTGGGTTCCTTTCCCTTATTAGATGGAACAAATCCAAGAGAAGTCTCTCCCATGATAAAAGGAACCATCTCCCCTCCATCAAAACTATATAAGCCCTTCCTTTCCCAAGCTAAACTAGTTTTTGGAGCTTGAATAACCAACAAGATATCTATAGCTTGTAGCTTTCTAGTTTATGTTTGTGAAGGGAGAATAGTGTGTTTGGTTTGGTTTGAGACTAAATGGAAGAAGCCTTCAAACTTACATTGTTAGGGCTATTCATGAGAAATTTCAAAGGTAATTTAAGGAGAGGTACTTGACTGAGTGCTTCTATTACGAGAAGGCAAGGGAATTTCATGACTTGTGTTTGGGGCAACAAACTATGGACGAATTATTACTCATTTTACTTCCGTACTCTGTTATGTGCCCTATATACGGGAAGAGAAAGAAAAAGTGCAAAGATTTGTTAGTAGTCTACCTGCAAGTATGAGGGAGAGAATCGAATTTGACAACCCAAAGATGATGGACGAGGCTATACGCAAAGCCCGAATTTGCTACCAGCAGAGCAAGCAGAAGGGGGATATCCTAGGTAAGAAATGGGTCGATAAGAGGAGCAGCAAGCTAGCTGGAAGTACTAAAGGTAATCGCGGTGGAAGTAACAAAGGATTTGCCAAAGGGAAAAATAGCAAAAACTCAAAAAATAATACCCTCCAGTTAAGGCCCCCAAATGAGTCTAGAATCAATGAACAACTTGGGAGGATCGACAACGAAGGGACAGTAAGGCCCCCAGTGCAATGTTGGGGCTGTGGTGGACCCCATTATGTGAAGAATTGTCCCTAGTGAAAAGGAGCAAAACAGGTTTCCCAGGCTTATGAAGCCTCTACAGTCGGCGATGTAGGACGGAGTCTACCAAAGATTAATGTTGCGTTGGAAGAACGCCAGGCGGAGTACCAGCCGACCATGGTGGATTTGAAGGTAAACTCTTAGACCTTGCTATAACTGTTTTAATTGACCCTGGTGCAACCTTAAGTTATATTGGTCCTAGAATCGTGGAGCAATGTAAGTTGCAACCAGTTAAGTTTAGGGACCCTTGGCTAGTTCAATTAGCAACGGGAGCAAAAAGATGAGTAACGGCTAAGGTCAAAAACTGCCCTTTAAATATAGCAGGACAGTCTGTTACAACAGATTTAAATGTGCTTCCCCTTGGCTCATATGACGTATTGATTGGTATGGACTGGCTAGAAAAACACTGGTCCATAATTAATTGCAAAACCACGACTATCAGTTATAAGGATGAACTTGGAATAAAATAAGAGATGCAGGGGATTAAGCGGCCAGTGCAAATTCGGCCCATAACTACCTACAGTTAGCCAAATGCATCAGAAAAGGGTGTCAAATTTATGACATCCAAGTAGGGTATGCCAATTCAAAAGATAAAGCAGCCATGTTGGAGAATATTCCTGTAATACAAGAATTTGTCAATGTGATTCCCGAAGAGATTCCCAGACTGCCACCCAAAAGGGACATAGATTTTACCATCGAACTAGTGCCAGGAGTAGCCCTAGTCTCCCAAGCACCTTTCAGAATGAGCGTACTAGAATTGACAGAGTTGAAAGTGCAGTTACAGGAGTTGTTAGACAAAAAGTACATATGCCCCAGTGTGTCTCCTTGGGGAGCCTCGGTATTGTTCGTTAAGAAAAAGGACAGGACCCTCCGTATGTGTATGGACTACTGCCAATTAAACAAATTGACAATTAAAAACAAGTACCCCCTACCCCACATAGATGAATTGTTTGACCAGGTGAGGGGAGCAACAGTTTTCTCAAAAATTGATCTGCGATCGGGGTATCACCAAATCCAGATTAGAGAGGAGGACATAGCTAAGGCAACATTTAGAACTCGGTATGGCCACTATGGGTTTGTGGTGTTACCCTTTGGGTTAACCAATTCCCTCGCCACCTTTATGTGTCTGATGAATAGTGTGTTTTATCGATATTTGGATAAATTTGTATTGATCTTTATTGACGATATATTGATCTACTCTCGGACTATGGAGGAGCATCAGGAACACCTCAGGATAGTATTGCAAACCCTCCGAGAACACCAATTATATGCTAAGTTCAGTAAATGTGAATTCTTTAAAGAGCAGATACAGTATTTGGGCCACATCATCACTAAATATGGGGTCGTCATGGATCCTGAAAATATGAGGACCATTATGGAATGGCCGGTACCCAAAGATGTGGCAGACATCCAGTCTTTCATGGGATTGCCAAGTTATTACAGGCGGTTTGTAGAGGGATTTTCAAGGGTAGCTTAACCAATCACCTCTTTGGAAAAAAAGGGAAGAACCTTCAAGTGGACCCCTGAGTGCCAAAGAAGTTTCGAACAACTCAAACACTTACTCACCACGACACCTATTCTAAGTATAGCTAATCCCAGTAAGGAAGGAATAGGAGGTGTGTTAATGCAGGAAGGAAAAGTGATAGCATAGGAATCAAAGAAGTTAAAAGAGCATGAACAGAAATATTCTGCTTACGATCTAGAGTTGGTGGCTGTAATTCACGCTCTGAAAATGTGGCGACATTACCTTTATGGGGAGAAAATTTCTATTATTGACAGACCACCATAGTCTGACCAATTATTTTAGCCAGCCCACTCTGAATTCAAGGCAAGCACGGTGGGTGGATTTCCTAAGTGGTTTTGATTTTGAGATCAAACATTAAAAGGGAAGAGAGAATCGGGTGGCGGATGCTTTGAGTCGAAAATTGCAATGCTTATACAAGATTTCTTGCAGTGAAGGGAAAAACGCCTTTGGGGAAATGATTTTCAAGGCAGCCGAACAAGACAATGTTTATCAGCAAATAAAACAACAAATACAACAACCGTCCAGCAAAGAAAAACAACCAGATTATGCTCTGGATGTTGTTGGAATGTTATATTATAAAGGGAGGTTGTTTGTGCCCAATCAGGATAATATTAAAAATTTGATAATGGACAAGTATCATAAGAGTCATTACACTGGACACCCGGGTTATCAAAAGATGATCACTGTGCTCCGAAAGGAATATTATTGGTTGGGTATGAAGAAAGACGTGGCGGTTACTTGGCTTGATGTTTAGGATGTCAGCAAATTAAAGCAGAACACCAACATCCTAAGGGTTTATTACAACCATTACCCATTCTGGAATCGAAGTGGGAAACCATCTCCATGGACTTTATTACAAGTTTGCCTAAATCAAAGAAAAATAATGACTCCATCATGGTGGTGGTAGACAAGCTAAGTAAGTCAACACATTTTATGCCGGTGCAATCTACATACAGATCTGTGCAGATCGCTCATGTATTCATGCAAAATATATTTAAGCCACATGGGTTACCAAAAACGATAATTTCATATCATGATGTAAAATTCACATTGGACTTTTGGAAAACATTGTTTGAAGAATTGGGGACTCAGCTGAACTTTAGCACAGCTTATCACCCTCAGTCTGATGGGCAAACCGAACGGGTGAATCAGGTGGTAGAAGATGTGTTAAGGGCATATGTGATGCAGCAACCAACCAAGTGGGAGGACTATCTGCACTTGGTCGAGTTCGCATACAATAATGGTTACCACACATCATTACAGATGATCCCTTTTGAAGTATTGTATGGATGGAAGTGTCGCACCCCCTTGAGTTGAAGTGGACAGGAAGACAGATTGATGTTAGGTCCAGAAATGCTTAAGGAAATTGAAGAGCTGGTTAAAAAGGTACGATCTAATCTGAAGGCAGCTCAGGCAGGAAAAATAATTTCGTTGACTGGAAAAGGAGGTTTAAGGAATATCAAGTTGGTGATCATGTGTATGTGCGAATTCGAGCAAAAAGGTGCACATTACAGTGGAGTGGGTGCACTAAGTTGGCACCTCGATACTGTGGACCATTTTAGATCTTAGCAAGAATTGGGCCAGTGGCTTACTAGCTCACTCTGCCTAGTCACATACGAGTCCACAACGTCTTTCATGTCTCCGTGTTAAAAAAATATGTTTATGATCCTAAACATGTGATTAATTTGCAGGAGATTCAGGTGAGAATTATCTCTGATAGATCAATCTAAATGTTTTCTCTTAAAAGAAAACTGACTCTGGATGTTGCATGTTGCAGGCAGAACTAGAAGGAGAAATTCGGGTCGAAACGTTGAGCATCCTCGACCGGATAGAAGTCACGCTGCGGAAGTGGGATATTACCCAAGTTAAAGTGCAGTGGCAACACTTTGGGCCTGATGAGGTCACTTGGGAGGATGAAGAACTTATGAAACAGGCTTACCCAGGGCTATTTAGTATCGAAGGACATCGAGATGATGTCTAATTTTAGGAAGGGGAGATGTCATATCCCCAAACTATTGTAAATATTTTTATTTACCTCAGTTAAAAAGGACACAAATAAAAGGATGATGATTATTATCTATTGCATGAATTAATTAATATTATATATAATAATATATTATTATATATATATATATATATATATATTTATTTATTTTTTTTATTTTATTTTTTATTTATTTTTATTTTATTTATTTATTTTATTTTTTTTTTATTTTTTTATTTTTTAATTTAATTTAATTAATTATTAATTAATTAATTTTTTTAGAACTGAAATTGAAGAGATGATTTCCTAATAACAGGAATGTTATGTAACTTATGAGGAGAGAAGTTAATATATTTAAAAAAATATAATAAAGAAACAGTTGCAAAAACCCTAACCACTTTTCCCCTCCCTAGCCGTGGAATGGATTCCAGGAAAAAGGGAGGAAGGGGAGAAAAAACAAGGACACTATGCTATAGAGGACAGGCAGTGGGGAAGAGGGTGGCTTACCACATCTGGTGATGATCAGATGGTAAGAACGCAAAGCGCATGCAACTTGTAGATACTATAGTCATTGAGCAAGCTAGGGGGGATATTGGTCTCGAACGACAATCTCATGGTCGGGTGGTTGACTAGCTGCAGAGAGCAGAGGTGACCATATCTCAGCACAAAAAAGGAGGCACACCTACAAAAGGTGTTACAGGTATGTGTTACTGACTTGAAACTAGCAAATTATTCTTTTCTTATGGGTCACAATTATTTTTAGGTTCTCTGTAAAAGTACTCAAATAGACAGGGTAGCTTGTCGATGAACTGTTTGGGATAGCAATACACTTAAATCTTATGCAAAGTGGTTGAACTCGGTTAGAGAACCCCAGGTAAACTACTTTGTCAGATAATTTATTCTTAGGAAGGAGCTTAGAAACTAGTTGGTTTTCCAGATGTAACAACAATTGGTAGAGTGCCCAGAATGCAACCACAGAAAGATACCATACTAATTATCACATTTAGTTTCACGCAACAGTTAATGAGAGTAAGGAAAGACCCTTAGAAAACATAGGGAGTAGGCTGGCGGCCCCAAGAAATATTAACATTAAAATTGAAGAATGTTGTGCAACATGTGAGCAGCTCGAGTAAAATCATGTATAACTGCCAGTGAAAATACTCAGAGCTTTATTCTAGTCGAAAGAAATTGTAAGGATTAATCTTTTTCCAAGATAAAAGTTATAAATGATAGCGCCATTGTTCGCATTTCAGCGAACATGCAATAGCCGAAAAATGCCTTTACACAGAAAACCAAGACCAGAGCAGGTTTTAGGTATCACAGCAGAGTATCATTGTAATGGGGTAGGAGCAGGCACGACGTGGGTGCAGTAGGAGGCCTGCTCCACAAGTAATTGCTTAAACATGAATGAACCTAAAAGAAACCCTAAGCCTCGTGACATGAATGGTTAATAGTTTGGGGTAGGGTCGCAACCCATCAACGCAGAACACCACCAAATAACAAACAGAAACCTAGCAACAGAGAAGCTAATGGAAGGAAGCCAGGAGTGTAGAGGGAATTGGGTATGGACCCTTTCACCGTGAAGGCGTATGCACTTGAAAACATTTGAATTTCGAATTCGAGAGAATAGAAAACATCACAGAACTATATCTTTTAGAGAAATGCAACCAAAATACTTGATAACATTCAAACTATGAATTAAAGAACCACAAAACTACATTTCTGCACAGACCAACCATGGCACGACTTTTCCTTAGAAACAAATAATATAAGGAACCCATCTGTGCATTTGAAAGCAGCGGTTCAACATAACAAATTATAGCCTAGCAGAATAAGAGTATCTACATGCCGAAAACAATGGCAAAGTACATATTTCAACCTTTACAGTCACAATGTCCAAGCAGTGGGGACTGTCTTCGGACACCCAGGACCAGAAATCAAATTAAATATACAATAAAGGAAAATTGGAGCAAAGAGGTGAGGTGAACATCCTCTGCCCAATAGTTAACTAATACATCCAATAGATTATCAACATAAACAAAGGCTGGAAGGGCCACTCTCCAGGTCAATAGACAAGCCACGTCCAAAGACTATTCTCGTACCAGGACCTTAGCCATGCCGTGGGAGGGTTATCTTTAACCAAGTTTGGGCCCCCGCCTGTCGAGCAAGTGCCCAGCCTACATGAAAACGTCCAGGCAAACATAATTAGATATCTGTAGAAAACATTCGAACGACAGAGGATAATCACAAAGAAATGATTCTCATCTGTATTAAACTTACCCATTAAGGAAATTTGCCTCCATCGATGAGAACTCTCTCCATGGAACTGAGGAAGCCTCCCGAGCCATTAACCTGCAAAGTGTAGGAACCCTAGTAGGGTGAGTAGTTCCTCAGAAATCCAAAAAAATGCATACCAAGTGAAAGTGGAATCAAAACAGAACCGTGTATCAACAAATTACCTGATAGTGGTAGTGAAACTGTAAACAATCAAGCAAGTTCATGGGTTTGGCTCCCTGGAACCGAATGCATGAGCCGAACCCAGAGTAGACCGTGATGTGTTGCCATACCAAATGAGCCATGAACCAACACAACTGGAGGAAAAGGTGGGAAGCCGCGAGGGATTGCCACTGTTGGATGGTGAGGGACGATCTCCATCGTGGATGGAGTGAGATCTGCCGTGCAAGTTGAGGAATTGGACTACCCGCCGGCCACATACAGGACGAAGCCGGACAGGGAAATTAATTCCAGGTGGATTGCGGATAAGGTCGCCATGTGAAGGCCCAAGGAAGAGGAGAAGGTCACCCCCTTGGTTGGATGCCACGTGGTCTCCATGTGTACTTCCAACAATAGCATTAAAATCACAGAGA
The DNA here is from genome assembly GCA_000404065.3 of Pinus taeda. Taxonomy (NCBI): domain Eukaryota; kingdom Viridiplantae; phylum Streptophyta; class Pinopsida; order Pinales; family Pinaceae; genus Pinus; species Pinus taeda. The sequence goes on along the minus strand of APFE030557731.1, from coordinate 387,018 downwards.
GGACTTGATCATTAGCTTCTCAATTGAACAACCATGCCACATGTTTAAATGGAAATTAAATGGTGCCATGGGGTAAAACCTTAGTCTGTGCGAGTTACCTTCCCAAAGATCACCCACGGTAATGACCAACCCATGTAAAAAAAAAAAAAAAAAGACAAAACAAAACAAAAAAACAAAACTATGGAGATGTGACACATAGGTTACTTCACATAGCCTTAGACTTCATTTAGGATTTTTTATTTGAAGCATTTATTTTTTGTTCAAATAGATCATAGGTTAAATTTCTTTACTTCGCAAGTAACTATGACAGTCTTAGACTTCATTTAGGATAGTTTATGACTTGATTGATAAGTGCAAGTTTTATTCATAACAATTAAATAACCCAACGAAAACTATTTCTTACCTTTTTTTATCTTGTAGGTTCACAAAGTAGGTTTGGATTGTTGTATCAAAAGAGATATCACTAGGCTCAAATGTCCTTTTTTTTTTGTGCATCAGTCAAAAGGTTGACATGATTGAATTCCTGAAGCATTTGTAGAATGCAATATTGGTTTGGATTGTTGTATCAAAAGAGATATCACAGAGGCTCATATGTCTTTTTTTTGTGCATCACTCAAAAGGTTAACATGATTGAATTCTGGAAGGCATTTGTAGAACGCAATTTTGTTCCTTATTTACAAGTTAAATAAAATTATGGAAAAATAATTCAAAGTTAGTTGAAAATTATTTATCAAAATAAATTATAAATTATATATATATATATCTTTATATATATTATATATATTAGTGTGTATATATATATTAGATATATTTAT
>APFE030557731.1:326601-369441 GCA_000404065.3 Pinus taeda | reverse complement strand
TTACAATACATATTTATACATGTCGAAGCATCCAATACCATGGACTGAAAACCATCACGTCCAATACCATGGACCGAAAACCATCGCGTCCAAAAAACATGTGCGAAAATCATGCATAAACCCATAGGTGGGTCCGCCCAACCTAACATAGGGTCCAAAACCAAAATTTTCCGGGGTGCTGCCCTGGACCCCATAAAGTGGGGTTATGGGTACCCCTCAAACCCCCTGTTAACTATGTGGAAAGAATATAACACAACCCAACAAAAACCACGTGGAAAGTGTTTGAAAAAGTGGTATATTATCATTCTACTCCAATGACATACACTGGCTTCCCAGTACTACATGCTTCACTTAGCATACTGATCGAATCTATTGTGACTACAAAGGCATCGGCCCACGCAAAGTGCCCTAAGTGTGGGTTTGGATCTTAGCCATCCCAAATATAGACCTTTGGATGACTACCAAATTCTTTCCACATTATGTTACACACCTGAAGAGGCGTTCTTCTCAAGAAAGAAATGCGTACAATCCTACATTTACTAAGTACATTATATAGAGCATCTACTAGCTTTACAGCAAGCCATTCGTAATGTTGCAAAATCAGTGTGGTGCAAAGCTCCAACCATAAGCACCACTTTTCTATCTGGTGGCTCTCTAGGAGTTATCCAATTCCGTAGAAAACAAGGAACTTATTTCTTTCCAGTAGGAGTCAAAACATAAAAATCATGGTGAGGGCTTACCACCAAGTCAAATCGATTGAGCTAACACCTGGGGTCTTGTGTTTGTATTACAAATGTATTTTAGGGAGCAAGTGTTTTTATTGCACTCGCAATTGAAACTGTGTCCTGACCAGATGCAACCACCCGCAATGGTCCCTCTTTGTCTTTAATTTCACGAGCCATTATTACTCTCTGCGTTGAAGCTTATGCCTAATATCAACATCGAATATATTTTATGTTGATGGAACTCACCATGTGTCTTGGTCTACATTTTTGCATTGAAGATTAGCTAAATTATATGGGTAAACTTTGAGCTATATGGTTGCACCAATTTTGTTGTCTTTATGGATAAAATATACTTGAGTAACCAATAGTATTGTCTGCCTTAAAGGGATATTGCACATTGGTTGTTTGTTGCACATTTGTAGAGAATATTTTGTAGTGACATTGGTTCATAGTTGTAAACAAATTTTAAAGTGTAAATTGACATTGGATAAAATGACCTTGGTGAAGTATTAGAGTTCCTGAAAACTCTGATACAATCTACTTCAAATGATACATTCCAAATCAGCAAAGACTCTCTCTCATAAATTTAGACTTGTCTACAATATACACAAGAACAGATTGATTTTTTACAACTTGAATCTCAACTACAATAGGAAGAATTACAACAGTGGGGTCATCATTCTGAACCTGTTTTTGTTTAGAACATTGAGACAGACACCCATTAGTAGCAAGTCAATATTGTTGAAGTTCATTCAGATTTAGTACCTAATGAAGTAGCAGTTGTACATGTAAATGCAGAAGTGGAGTTTGCACTTTCCAAGACCATCATCAGATCTTGGGAAGAGCTTGTCCACAACAAGCATAGAATAGGTCTTGGATATGATAAGCATATGTCCTTTCATATTCCAGACTACTCAAAGCCCATCCAGTTTCAGAGTGCTAGATTCCTTCATGAAAATTCACTTCCAGTTGTTCCAGATTCTTCCCCTCTTCCACAACAACAGATTTTGAAATGCCAACACTGTGACCGAGTTGGCCATCTGAAAGATCACTATTTTTCTCTTCATCCATGTAAGCACTGTCATAAAATGAGTCATTCTTCAAATAGGTGTTTTAGAAACAAACCTCCTGCAAGAACAAAGATTCATCTTGGATGGATTGCTTCTTGGCAATGGGCATCAACAACCGGGAAGATATTCCAGTCATATGTCAAAACTTGTTCTAGAGTATTGAATAGTCTTGTAGTTGAGTTTTCCCCATCATCTCACCTTGTATCTAGTAGGGGGGAAGTGATGGTCATCTACAAGCTTCAAAGCCACATCAAGCGAGCATGAGCCACAACCTGCCATAGCAGATTTAGAGTTGTAGCCAGAGACAAAGATGCCCCTGAGCATGCCTTCAGTTGGTGATACCTCTTCAAAGAATTGGGGACACTTCCTCTAGTAGAAGACTTTATCTTCTTGCTAGTTTTGGAAGATTTCTAGGAATTGCATTAAGCATTCTAGAGTTGGTGGTAATCCTTAAACCATCATAGGTTGAGACCTCCCTTTTCAAGTTGAGGTTCTCCCTTTTATGCGGGGTGAGACCTCCCTTTCATGGTTGAAGGTTTCCCGCTTCAAAACATTAGGAACACTTCTTCTAGTAGAAGACCTCAGCTTCATGCCAGAATTGGAAGAGTTCCGGGAACTGCACTAAGCCTTCCAGTGTTGGTGGTCATCCTTAAACCACCACCCTTTATACCAACATTTCAGAGAGGACATTTAGCATAGTGCTGCCATGTTTTTTGCACATTTTGTATTACAACTCTCTTCTTGGACTCATACATAACCCTTCAGATTAAGGGGGGGAATGTTGGACACTTAATCCTCTATGGGTTGGTGTAGAATGTGAACAACCATGAGAGTCCAAGAGACCTTGGGATGTGGAACCCAACGGTCACATGAATGTACTATAAATGTATATTATTTGTTAATAATAGATGTCCTCTCCTGTTTACCTTTAATATTTTGTTACTGCCATGTGTGTGTTTAACAATAGTGAGTGGGTTGAGTAGTGGGGTCGTTCTATTGTTTTTTTATGTGTGTATTACTTATATCAATCTCTTGGACCATATGTGGCTCTTATTACCTCTGTTTGAATTCCATCTGAAATGTTGGATGAAAGACGAGAGAAACATTGTCTCTTAGGTTTTATCTCTAATATGTTCTTTAGAAGCACCTGCTACTTGATACCACTCTTAACCTTTGGTTCAACTCGAAGTGGAAGAAGTATTGGACAAGAAGAATCAACCAAGCTTGCTACTCTCTTAAAGGCTACAAAAACACATTTTTTTGTCCTCTAGCGAAGTCGTTCAACATCTTCCTCAACTTACATTTGTTCTTTAAGATAAAGCAACATTGATTCTCAATCACCTTCCAATGCATTTGTGATACGGCGTGGCTGAGGACAAAATAGGACAAGCGTCCCTTCGAAGCAACTCTTGACCATTGAGGTGGAGTTGTTATGACTGTTCGTTGATATTGTGTTTGCAAATCCCTACATTCATAACTTTCTTAGTATTGTTTGAGTTGTTAGTGTTTTGTGGCCTACCTCATTCATTTGAAACACATGTTGTGTTGTGTTGCATCTGCATCTCCCTCCAACTGCCCTCCAACTATGGTTCTTCCCTCCGAGGGCTCATCTAATGTATGAACGAAGAGAGGATCTATCCTCGACTACCTTTAATGGACATCATTGAATACCTAACTATTGTACAGGGTGGCTTCTAACCCCTCATTTCCTCTTTGGTTCTGATTTAGGGATTTATTAGGCATTTGATTGGACATCTCAATTTCTATCTTGGAAAAGTGTAAGGGATCCCTTTACAAAATATCATGGGATATGTTGTTCTTATTCCTATGAAATCGATTCATCAAGAATGTTACGTACAAACCCATTTTTATCATTTTGAGATCTCGATAGTATCCATGGTGGTGAACAATGAACGCATCCACTATGAATGTTGAACAATTGAATTGTTTCTTGAAGCCTTAAATGGTATATGTTGAGAGGTCGCAATATGTTTATATGAGCGAGTTTTAATATGTCTTGAAGGTCATAACTCCCATCTAAAGATGTGGTTATCCATATCGATTTTTCCGTGAATATCATGCGATTGTTCCTGGCAATGACACATTTTTTTAAAGAACGTTGCTTATGGTATATGGTTTGTTGAATGTCAAGCATTCATTATATATTTGTTTATGCAGTGATCTCTTTTGCTTTATGAAGGTCGTGAGTGGTATGTTAGAGTATATATTATTTGATGGTCATATGATGTATGAAGGCACATTTGAAGAGCCTACATCCTTAAGTGAGTATTTATCTTCCTCATTATTCTGTGATTAGTTGATTATTGAAGCGTGAGGCTACCAAAATGGCTCATATTGACCCTTTGTTAGAGTTATTAAGAACTCTAATCATATCTACTGCTGAAAGTAGAATTAAAATCAACAAAGACACTATCATAGATATTCAGACCTACCTACACAATGCACAAGACAATACATAATTTTTACAGCTCGAATCACAACTTCAACAAGATGAGTTGTAGCATAAAACACATCCTTTTGAACTTTCTTTTGTTCAAAACAATCCCCTATTTAACTTTGAAACAAGATCCTATCAACAACCAACAAGTCACCAAGTCAGTAAAGTTGAGGTTGATTCACATTTTGTCCCTAGTGCAAAGAGCATATTTGCATGCAAAAGCAGAAACTCAACTTGCACTTCCCAAGTCGTTCATCAGACCTTGGGAAGAGCTTGTCCATAACAAGCATAGAACAGGACTTGGATATGATAAGGAGGTTTCCTTTTACATTCCAGATTACTCAAAGCCCATCCAGTTTCATAGTATTGGATTTCTTCATAATAGTTCACCTTCAACTATTTCAGATTCTAGTCCTCTTCCACAGCAACCACAATAGATTTTTAAATGCCAACATTGTGATAGAGTTGGCCATGTGAAAGATCATTGTTTTGATCTTCATCTGTGCAAGAATTATGGTCAACGTACTCATTCTTCACACAGATGATTAAAAAACAAGCCTCCTGCAAGAATAAAGATTCATCTTGGATGGATCACTTCTAGCATATTAAAAGGTCTTGCATTTGAGTTTTCTCCATCATCTCACCTTGTATATGACAGTGGGGGAAGTGATGGTCATATACAAGTTTCAAAGCCACATCAAGCGAGCTTGAGCCACAACTTATCATATTTTTAGCTAACTACTAAGGCCTTCGTGTTGTTGTGTAGGTCATGGGTTCAAACCTAGACTTACCCATGCACTCTTCTTGGGGCAGTGTGGTTGCACTTGGAAGCTATAGTGACAAGTGTTGGGATCAATCCCATGCAAACCCATGCGAACTGAAACATTACCGAATCCCAATCATTAAAAAAAATCAACTATAAAGAATTATCTATAAGTTGCCTTTGTTACAATATCATGGGTCAATTTTATGAGTTGTTAATATTACATGTCCAAAAAACCATAACTAACATAATTAACTCATCTTTGTATGACATTTTTTTATAATTAATCAATTTAATTAGAAGGACAAAAGCGTATAACTACTTTTAAGATAAATCTCAATCTTTGATTTGTTACTATTACTAAGAATATAGAATATTCTATAGAATATTTTGTGGAGGTTAAATCTCTACCATCCATCCAATAATTATTGAGAATTAAGTTAAAATTCTAAAAGCCTTATTACATAGTAGACATCCTTCTAATTAAATTGATAAGTTTAAAAAATGTGTCATTAAGAATTTTATTATATTTTTTTAATCTATAATAATTAATATTAATAATATTTAAGATAAGTTATAAGTAGATGAAAATATTAAAAAAAAGAAAAGAGATAGTTTTTTAGTTGAAAATATATAAATAATTATAAAGAATATATATATATATATATTATAAATAAGTGGCTTGGGTCTCCTGTTTTTTTTAAATGAAGATTGTACATGCAAGTTTAGAAAAGAATCATATAGTATCAACTTGCCCAAAGGGAAACCAAGTATGTTGACCATTATATCGTGACCAAAATTTGAATCTTGTGATCAAACCTTGAAAAGCTAAAAAATTGAGATATCATGCCGACCTCTATCATTATCTTGACAACGCCCAAAGGCTTCTAGTTGAAAACAAAAAACATTGATCATTAGATGATTCAATAGGAGTCGGATACTTTGTTGTGGAATTCCTGTTGGGCCGACGAAGGAATGCATGGGATGTGTGTTTCAATTCTTGCGAGACGCCCATTCACTTGATTCATACCAAACTTCACTTGTTGTATATCTTGACGGAGCAAGGCCAACTCTTTTGTGTCAGCAATGGGTCTCTTGATGCTGTCATAACTTTAGCTATCAGGGTCTTCATTCTCTAATATAGAAGAGATGTTAGATTGTATAGGTTCCTTCTCCCCTAGGTGTGTCTCAGGTCTAACACAATATTACTTGAGTCGCACACTAATTTTTTCATGCTCGACTCAGGTTCAAAATTCAACATTTCCTCCCACTCTTCTAGCCTGAAGCCTGTTGGGTTTTAGGATGAGCCTCAATATAAGGCAATTTCCTCCACCTATGAGTGAGATCCAACTCCTCGACACCTGCCTCTGCCGACTCAACATTGATCTTTGCCCTGACCTTTATTGGTTACCTTCTTACCTCAGCCTCAACTTTAGTTGGGGTTAGTATTATTACGACACCTCAATCCCAAACAAACCATGTACCTTCTTATACAACAATTCTTTGTGTCCTCAAAACTCTGCCTTAAAAGCTAGAAGTTAATCAAAATCTTGTACCTAAGATTCGAGTCTTCCATATAACTTTTTTATATATAATAACATATATAAAATTATCAATATATATTCCATAATAACATATAATCATGCTATATATAATAATATTATATTTTAATTTTTGTTTTTATTTAATTACAGAAAAAAAAAGATATGAATTTAGAAAAGTAATAATAACTAAAGATATTAATTTTATAAATTCATATTTTGTTTTAATTATTACTCCTTCATATATATATATATATAAGAATTTAACATTAATTTTCTTTTTTCTAATTTATATTATTAATAATTTCTATAAAATAAAATATACTAAATATGGATATTTATAATAATTTTATATTAAATAATAATATAAAATATAACTTATAATGCCATATTGTTTTAATTACTACTTTCTTTATATATATAACTATTGTTCTCTTTTTTAATTATTATTATTGAATAATTTTCTATACAATAAAAATAATATTAATATTTTAAAAACCTAATCTTCATAATTTAAATTTAAATATAAATTTCATTAAACTTGTTTTAACAGTATATTTGAAAAAAAATTGAATATATAAAAACATTTTCCAAGAAAATAAATATTTGACTATTAAAATTTATACAAATATAAATATATATAATATTTATGAAGGATAAATTTATGGTGGTTTCGTGTTTAATAGAGTTGTTTATTGAAGTAGAGGAATTGTTTGGACGGTTTATGAAGGAATTATTTTCCAAAATGTGAAAATGAATTAATTTCCAAAGCAGTTGGGAAAGTAATCGCTCTTTGTTGAAGTGTCCCAAACTGTTATGACCATAACTATAAACGCCTACATTCAATGCACCACTACAGGAATACACGCCGACGTTATCTTTAGATTCAGCGGCTGATTGGGCCACTCACACCCAACCTGACGTAATCTTTACATTCACTTCTTCGCATGCAACGACACTCAGAGCCACGGAAGGGTTGCATGTAATACTACTCAAGTCTCTTTTTAAGCTTTCTTAATTTCAAAGATGGCTTTCTATATACCTTAATAATGTACCATTTATTAATATATTATATATGGAAGTGTTGGTATTTTTGTTGAAAGATTTGAAGGTTTTACATATGGAAGTTAAATGCTAATTTGAAAATAAATTTATTTTATATAGTTATATGCAGAATTGAGGTTAGATATTATTTAAAAATATATGATTATATTAATTAATGATATTATATTAATTTATTAGTTTTCTTATAAATAATATTTAATTTCTAAATACTATTTTAGATGGGTTAAATATCGTCTTATAACCTAAACAAATACATCTAAAAATACATAAATTCATGCATAAATTTTATTACTTTTATAAAAAAAATACGTCTAAAAATTAATAGAGTAATTCTTAATATACTTACCTTTTGTTTTGATTTCCTGATCATATTACATTATCATGCATTATGAAAATTATTTTATATAAAAATAAATGTTTAAAATAAATAGTTAAAATAGATTTAAATAAAATAAAAAATATATAATATAATTGAATACAAATTAATTTTCAGTTTTAAAGTAAAATTGGTATTGGTTAGTTCCCAAAATGTTATGGGATGAAAGAGTTTGTCACCTATTGGATTGTTCAAGGGATAAAATAATATATGACCTATGGAATAGGGTTGAAGATGAAAAGCTCTTTCCCTTGGATAGTTCAACTTTTACTAATATCCATTCTAAATTTCTAAATATTTGTCACACTATCAACCTTCTTGACTTGTTACATTAAAGTAACTATGGTGATGTAGAAATGCATCTCTTGCTTATTTTCAAACATAACTATAAAATGTTAGAGTTCCAAGTAATCTCTTACCTTAAGATTCTTAATTAACCTCTTATCTTTATAAGGTAGGATAGACCATACTGATCTTAGTAGATATTAGTCTTCATCATATATATATATATGAGCAGTCTACAGAGGTAGCGATCGCCCAAAAGTGGCCAAGCAAAAAAATTCAAAAAATCTTGTAGAAATAGTGTTTGAATCATGTTTTTGATGGTGGAAATGGATTCAACGCCATCAAAAACTGCGAAGACACCTAAAATTATGAATTTTAACAACTTTTACTTAAATTTACAAAAACTTTTACCATATTTTTTCTTCCATAACTTTCAAAGAAAAAAAGCATAATTTTATGAATTTTAACAACTTTTACTTAAATTTACAAAAACTTTTACCATATTTTTTCTTCCATAACTTTCAAAGAAAAAAAACATAATTGTTAGACTACTGCAATATATAAATATATATAATAAATATATAAATATATATATGAAAAAACAAAGAAAAATTTAATTAGAATCTTTTTATTATATAAATTAAAAATAATGATTATATTCTAAGTTTTATGTTAAATTTAAGTAAAAACATAGAAAACAATATTTATAATATTTCTTTTAAATTTTTAATCTAAAAATTAATAAAAATAAAAATATATCTATAAATAAATATTGAAAAATATAAATAAATTATAAATTATGAAAAGTATATATAAACTCATTTTACATATAATTTAAATTACTCAATTATATATAAAGAGAATTAACATAGATTCACATTAGGTGTATACCATTTTTCATGTTTTGTACTCATTTGAGAGAGGAATTGAGAAAGGATTTTTCATCTTTTGATAGCAGAATTAGATGAATTTTGTTGATATATAAATACTTAAGCATTATAAGTTAATGAGGATATTGAGATATTTCAAAGACAATTAAAAAACATAATATAAGTTTTTTTTTCAACTTGAAAAATAATATATGCATTTTAAGTATTATATGTTAAGTAATTTATGCAGCCATTTTTGTTGGTAACAACTACTTTTTATTAATTCCATTGTTATATGTAACCAACATTCTCTTTTGTTGATATGTAAAAGATGTAATATATTAAATTTTGTTTTGTTATAGAAAGTTTTTTTTTCATTGTGTAGTAATTTATGTTTTTGGGATGTATTTTTAACTATGTTTGATTAGGATTGTTTTTCTACATTTTCAACGTAATTTCTACATATCTGGCCTAACATCCTAACATTCTCATCAACTATAAGTGATCACAACTATGCTTTCCCATTGGTATAACATCCTAACATTCACATAAGTACAAGTGATCACAATTATGTGTAGGAATTTACAGGTTAAGTTCCTCAGACAGAACACCAAAGGACAACGCTCACAAACAGATCACAGATCAATACACCAGTATTTTTGACGTGGTTAAAACCCTCAAAGAGGGAAATAGTTCACGGCATGAGCCAACACGGCCACTTCAGGCAATTTATTAATAAAAGAATGAAAATTTACATAAGCTTCTCTCGTGAACAGTTAACCTACAAATGACCCTCCATGCGCTTTAAATAGAAATCATGGACCAATTGGGTGTTAAGCCATGGATCAAGTGTCGGTAATACTAAGGAGAGAATGAACCGTTAGATCACTACAGATCGTGACCGTCGGATTGTAAGTTACAAATGTACATAGTAAAGAAACACACTTTACCTAACTCTATACTAGACCAAGTTATACTTAACTATTTCCTATCTGTCGGAATATCCTAACATTATGCTTTCCAGTATAAATCTCAAAATTGATTGACTTTACAAAATAAGAAAAGCAAAACAACTCAATTTTTTTTTTTTTTGAGGTTTACATTCACCAATGTCACAACATATGCTTCTTTCCACATCTAATTGGAGCATTTTATAGATCACAATTGGAGAATTTACACAAATTGATGTTTTAAGATCATGCATCATGTGATTAGCTAATGGGTGCATCAATGATGTTCTTATTGTTCCTAACATCTCTACCATACTCTCTATTTATTAGATGAGTCATTCTGGTAATGGGAAAATAATAGATTTCCCCCCTATTTTTGTAGTCATTTGAGAACTACATAATATAGACATCATTGTTGCTTCTAGAAGTGTTAATCACAATTCCTAATTGTACATATTTTCTTATTTTGCGCATTCCACCAATTCCTCTTTCATTCCTCTTTCAATTGCATATGTTGATTCTTTAAGTAAACGTTGACTTGAAATATTTGGACATCTAAACAAAATGTATATGTAGTGCTTGATATTCCTAAAGTTTCTTTCTTTAATGGAGTTTTTCAAGATTCTACTTTTGGAAAACCACACTAATATTCTATTCCTAAAGGCAAGTCATTTTGTTCTATCATAGCTCTTCAATTGTTAAAGAGTGATCTCATGTTATTTCTAACTCATTCATCTTTAGATTCTAGGCATGCACTCCATTTTATTGATGACTTCTCATGACACTCTTGGATGTACTTAAGTAGAAGAGTTAGGCCTTTTCTACTTTTAAAACATTCAAGGCTTTTGTTGAGAAATAATCCCTTCTCTCTCTATCAAGAAACCATGCTGAATTAATGGGAGTGAGTATGTCAAGTAGTATTTCAAATATTTTTATATAGAACATGACATTCAACATTAATCCTATATTTCCTACACCCCTTAGCAAAATGGTTGTGCTAACAGAAATAAATATATACTAAAAGAGATGGAAAATCACATGCTTTAGTCTAGGAACATGGAAACTTGTTTTAGGAATAAAGCAATGGATTGTGCCAATTACATTTAGATTCAAAATTCCCCATATGGAAATGTTACATATGAGTTTGGAGGAAGATCAAACCCATGTTGATCCTAATCTATCTACTCTTAGGGCATTTGGTAGTCCAATGTGGGCCTTAGTTCTAGATGAAGATTGCAAATATATGGAGAAGAAGAGTCAACCACTAATCCTTGTTGGTTACTATGACAATATAAAGGCATATATGTTTTTTTTTGTAAGCTTGGTAGGACTACATCTTCATCATTTACAACTTCTCACCCTGATGGGGGGGGATAGCACAAGATTTGAATCCAAGATTTTCAGCTCAGTGAGACTTCATTTCCACAAACATTGCCAATTGAGCAAACCCAAGTAGACTAAAGGCATATATGTTATTTGATCATATTCATAAAGACATATTTTTTCAAAGGGATACCCATTTTGATGATTGCTCCAACCCAATAACCTCTGCTACTCCTCCCACAAATTATCATGTTGACAATGGTGCAAATCATGTTGATATTTTTGGTTTTGTAGCATACGAAGATGATGAATATTGTGTTGCCACAAATCAAACTACTGAAAATGAAAACCAACCAAAAGAAAATTTGCCATTAACACCAATAGAACATGATTAGCTTGAACAAGGACAAATCAAGAACAATATTTGAGGAGGAGCTATCATGAGCAAAAAAGGCTTGACAAGTATGGCTATGAGCGAGCTAATTTTAGTTATTTTACCTTTGACACTCACAATACTCAGTCACAGACAACTAGAGTCTCTTTTATTAATTATGCCATTTCAGGTGATCCACATCAATTTTCCTTCATTGTTGGGATACCCAAATGGAATGTTTCCATGGTAGAGTCATGTATTATTGCTTGTTGAAGAATCACAAATGGGATTTAATTTCTCTTCTTAGTAGATGAAATATAGTTCGATGTAAATGGGTCTATAGAACTAAATATGTAGTAGATGGCTATGTTGACAAGCATAAGCCACATATTGTGGACAAGATATTTTTTCACATTGAAGGGATTTATTATTCCAATGCCTTTTCCCCTGTTGCAATGTTGAATTCCATACACTTGTGCTTTCTCTTGTTTCCTCCCAACATTGGTTAGTCTACTGGATATATGTGAAGAGTACTTTTTGCAAGGTGATTTACTAATCTATGTGTAACAAACTCCCAATTGTTTTTAGGATTCTTCTCTTACTTATAAGATTCGATGTTCATTGTAAGGCCTCAAAAAAGTTCATTGAGCTTGATATGAGAATATGGATATTTTTTTATATTAATTTAAGTTTTAATCATTATCATTTCTGATCTTATGGTTTACACTCAAATTTAGGGAAGTGATATATTAATTATGATTTTTTATGTGGATGATTTAATTCTCATGAGATTTTCATTCATGATTCAAAGTGTTTAGTAAGAATAATTACGAAGAAGTTTGATATGACAAATATAGGTCTTCTACATTGTTTTTTTGGTTTATGGTTTCATTATTCTTTGAAAGGGATATTCATGTTTTAGTAGAGTATGCACTTTTTTACTTTAGTTCTTTGCCATGGCTAATTGTAAGCTTGTTCCTACTCCAATTGTGCTAACTATTACACTTTATCTCAATTTCTCTCGGAGCACTTGCATGTTGACGATGGCCTTAAAAGTGGCACTGCGGCTATCAAGAATGCCCACCCACAGGAAATGTGTGCATTTCTGGGAGTGTGAATGTGTTCCTTGGTGTTAAGGCCCGGAAAGTCTTAAATTTCCAACCAATATGCGAGCTAGGGCACCAAGTTGGCATGGATAAGGAGCGTGGACATGTTCTTGGTGCGATGCATTTTTATGCACCCATGATATATTGTTTTACTATTTTGGACCATGTAACATAATTTGAGTTGTTATTGAACCAAATATTTTATCCTTGATATACATCTAGTGCCAAGTCAATGTGTTATATCTTCTCTAGATTCAAGGTAAGAATTCTAATGGAATTTCTTTCTTTCTTTTTGTTTTTTATTTTGGCTTAAAAGTGAAGAAAAAATCTAAATGACACCCTAAATACAAGAATCATATTGAATTGCATGAGACTAGTTTATGATGGAGCATAGAGATAATTGAAACCTACCATCACCAAACTACAACTTAAAACAAGCCAACCTCGACCTAGATAAAGGAATCCCAATGGTAAAATTGATGCATCCTTGGTTACGTTGAAGGCACTCATATATATCTCTAAAAGAGTAGAGTCCTCACGAGTGTCTCTTGCAAGTTCAAAAAATTATAGGGATAGGATGTAAGAGTACTATAGAACTGGTCTAAATAAAGACCAAATTAGAGACCTGAAAAATACTAAACAATAGTTGTTATCATTTTTCACTGACCTAAGAAACAACCCCCTATACTAGTCAAGAAGAAACACATTTGTATGGATTGGTGCACTTATTAACCATTTTAAGACCACTGGATAGTTAGGTGGTTCATGGTTTTTTATAAACCTCTTTGTAATCATAAGTACATACCTCTATATTTTTTAAGGAAATTATGGGTATATTTTAGGGTAGAAATCCATGTAAACTACTTTGACATGGGATAATTCCAAGGTGTGGGTCATGGGTTTGCACAAGATAGATAAAATACTACATGGAAGCCAACACTAGGTCCTTGTCCACCTAGATGAAGGCCTAACCCCTTTGCCTAACTTTCTCTAGTAGTGGATAAATTTATTGAAACCTAGATCAAAATAACCACCTTGACTCACATCCTAGTGTTGTATGGTACCTTGGTAGCATCATCGCACCATGAGCCACTAGTAGGTGATGTTTTGAAATGGGTTGGACCATCAAATCCTGCAACACAGTTTGACTAAGAGCCAGATGGAGGCTAATGTGAAACCTCATAAATGTAATCTTTATGGAAAGACTTGTATGGGATGATGGAGACTATTAAACAATAAAGTTTTATGTAAGAGGCTATTATCTTGACCATATTTACATTCTTCAATGTGTGTATGTGTGTGTTTTATTTATATATATAATTATATGTTGTTTACAATTTACATGCCCTAAAATCACTCCTCCCATCCTAGTAGATGCACTAGTGTCAATTTCTGTCAGTGATGTAGTGGAATTTGGTTGTTCATTTGGTGTATCACATACTTAGATATGGTGAATTAAAACAATATCTCCTTACAAAAAAATTCTAATGTTTACAATCCATATTAAAGATTCTTTTAGTTTGGGTATAATTTTAATGTTCCTTTAATGCTTTTATAAATTGTGATGACACCAGGTGATGAGCCATGCCGACTTAGCATGGACATAACATTCCATTCCTAGGTATCATGTGTCAACTTAAATCGTTTAAATGTTTATTTCATTATCTTATTTTGGTTAAAAAATTAGAATATTGTAAATGTGTATATTGGTTATGTCATTTTCCCATTTTTCCTCTATTTCATTGACATATTATTCACCACCATCCACTATTCCCTCATCAAATGTCTATCACTATTTTTACATTACCACAATTTTTGGGATCCATCTTACTTCCTATTGATGGTGCTGGATACTGCCAACATACAGGGGGTCTCCGTGATGTGAAGTCCCAATTAGAATTTGCATCATTTGGAGTAGGACCCCTATCCAAAGTATCAGCCTAACCACCAAAACTTAAGGTTCACATTGGTTTCAACGAATAACATAAGAGATTATATACGTAACCTTTGAACGAGTAAGTAAGTTGACATTGTGAAACACCGATTGAAATGTGTTAAAGAATACCTTCGTGAGTAGGAGATGAGAGTGAGTCTCTAGAAGGAAGTAACAGTACTAACCTAAGAGAGACACATGATAGCATGAAAATATTCGTTAGAAAGATAGTTCACATAATGATCATTAAAGTAAATAGAACACACATTCAACAAGATGAGTACCAAATCCACCAAAACAGTTCAATTTCTTCAGTACATATGAACACAACATATATTGTAAACATCCCAAGAATAGTCCTAAAACATTTTGGTACATGCATGAAAATGTGTTGGCTCATTGAGTTTCAATTAGGTGAAATATCCAAGTACACAATTACAATAGTGAAGGGCTAGTTCCAATACTGGAACATTAAGTCACTTCTTCCTTCTCCAAAGAATAGTCTTCTCTCCTATGCCAAGTTGAAGAAGCCAAAACAATCTCTCCAAAGCCTAAGCCTCCAAAAGCCTTTTTCTTGAGTTATGAGGTTGTTTTTATAACAAGAGGAATGACCTTTCATATCCTCTTGACTCTTGAATTACCCTCATGACTCTTGGACTTCTAATGTGCCCTTTGGACTTTTAAACAAATCTTGAACTTCTAAATGAATTTTGGAATTCTCTTAAATACTCTTTTGTCCATATATGACTAAGTGACTTTTCATATTCCACATTTGAATCTTAGAATTCCACACATTAATTTTTTTCCTTTTCCTTAGAAATAAATCAGTACCTTATGAATGATTATGTGGAAAGGCGCATGTACACATATGACATAGTAATGACACTTGTATAAGTCACAACTTGACAATGATGAAGTAGAGCTCCTAGTGAGGTGGAAATGCCAATTTGTTCTCTTTGTTGCTTTATCTTTCATTCTTGATGGTAGATCTTATTAGTACTTCAACTTCATGGAATATTTATTGTTCTCTTCATATTCACCCTCCAAAGGGTATTGAGTCAGTATTGAAATCTTCTGAGTGATCATGCCATGTCTTCCTTTTGTCTTGGTCCAGAATCTACTTCATGTTTTCATGATGGTTCTCCTATGTGCTTCTTCCTTGAAAGTGCTCATTTGTGCTTTCTCCTTGATATCTTATTTGGGTTTACCTTGTCATGCAAGGAAGATACTCCTTCTAATGAAAATCATCAATGAAAAAGAAAAATTATTCTTAAAATAATCTATTCTACCACTAACTAGGCCAGGGAATGAGCTGCTTATGAAAGGCCTTTGAAGGGGTAGAAAGAAGGAGGCTTGATGGGAAAAGCACAGTTAAAATAAAAAATTGCTTGGGAAGGATCCACTGTTCATTGTTACTGCACCATGCACTATGAAGAGGAACTCTCCTTGGTCCAACGTAGTGGGGAAGTTGAAGGGACAAGGTGGGGAGCTTTTTGCTGAAGGGTGCACCATGCACCCAGATCGAAAGAGAGGAAGAATTAGAGAGCATGTTTTTACTGGTCAAGGGATAAGGGGAGGCCTCCTTCATCCTTACTGTTGTGCCATGTGCCGAAGAAGAAAGGTCTAAGCAAGTTTTAGTGCAAGGGGGAAGGGGAAGAGGGAAGGATGAAGGATTCAAGATTCAGACTGCGCTATGCACTGAAGAAGAAAGAGGAGGCCTCAAGGAAAGAGAATTTTGACTAGTTAAAGGCTAATTATCTCTTGAAATTGTGCCATCCATTGAGGGAAAGTTTTTAACGAAGATTCTTGAGCGCAGAGTGCACTAGAAGAAGTAAGGGTGAAGGCTTGATGCTTCATTGTGTGCCATGCATTTGGAGGAAGAGGTTGCTTGAAAGACAACATAATTTTCCTCAATAAGGGGTCACTTTTAGTTTGGAATGCACTTTTCATTCTAGGATAGCGTATTTGGACTCAACAATGGATGCTTGGCCATTTTTAATGTGTTTTTCATTGAGGGAAGCCATAGGAAGGAAGCCACTTTTCCTTGGGGGTTTTTCACTTCACTGGGAGGATAGAAGAGTCATTGAAATGCACTATTTCCCTCTACAAGAGGGTGGAAGGATTCCGTGTTTTGAGCTAGGAGTGCTCTATGTGTCATGCAAGGTAGAGGAGATCAAAACTTAGTGAAGTGAATCAGTAAGAACAAGAAGGGTTAGGTGATTGTCCTTGGGAGGTTCTTAATTTGCAGTAGCTTTGAGGTGATCTTAAGGAGGACTTAGTGCACCAATGTTGGTGAGTAGGATTACATCATTGAGGCCCATGAACAAGTTAATCTCAACACTTGGTAAGAGAGATAATTCCTTCACAATTTGCACTGGGCTGAAGGTCCAAGAAGAGCCCCCAAAATGGCTAAACGGTGGGACCAACAGGGTAAGAGAAAGAAATGCATCGTAATAAGACTCAAACATGGATCAAACACAATAATGGAACCAATGCAAGCCAAAGGGATACACAATACTCATGAACATCAATCACACCTTGAAACGATAACAATGCGACACTTATTTCTAAGTGCAATAATTGAAACAACACATTATTGCACCTATAACACAAGTTACGACAACAATGACGAATATGACCTAAAGTTGGGCTAACTTGTAAGAATGTGTCCAATGCATATCCTAATGATATACAGTACCATGTAATGTAGAAAAGTGCACTAGAATTAGGTTTGGTAATACGCAAAGGTGCAACGCATGAAAGAGTGAAAACAACAAAAGTGAAAAGATGAAGATGACACTTGCAAACAACCTTGAAAGTGACACATGAAAGAGTGAAGATAACATAAAAATGACACTTATTAAATTGAAAGTGAGAAAAAACAACACTTATGAAAGAAATGGTGTACAAAAGTGATAGTTAATAAAACTCATCGAAACATAAATACAAACACAACCAAAGTGAAGGAGACTGTCAATAAAAGTGCGCACTGACTGTCGACATGAGTTGAAAATAACGCAGACACTGTCTTGATAGATGGTGCTTTTCCTTTTCATACTTACATAAAGGAAGTGTGCTCATGACCTCATCGAAGACTAAGCATGTGTGTGAGCAAGTGACTTGACAATTTAAAACTAGGAAGAAGACTTAAACCCTTTACAAAACATCAATTGAACATGGAGTAACCATATGATGATAAACCATGAGATCCTCAGTAGGATCTGAAATTCAAGTGTAGGCAAATTTTGGAGGGTTTTGATTGCAACGTCAACACTTCCACAAGGAAACTTCCATCATTTCTACAACTTATGGGTATTGATCATCAACCCCCTTCATCACCTTTTCCATCACATCAAACCATAGAGGTTGCATCCATAAGCCATCCAAAAGAAACACCCCCCACCCTCCAAACCTTGTTTTCATTACCATTATTTCATCCTTGATGGTTTCTCCACATAGTGCCCATGAAACCCCTCAACTATCATCCAATGATGGTAGTTCAATGGATTAAATAATACATGTTTCCTCTAAGCAAGTTTTGTAGATGACTAATCAACCCACTAGTGAATCCCCACCATGTTGCGAGACATTAACAATGTGCCATTTGTTGATGAAAATTTTCTTTATCTTGAATGGAATTGATTTTAGGATTTTTTATTTAAATTTCATGCTTTCACTCTTATAACTACTATAGGATGGTATAGTAGAGAGTTGGGAGTCGTACAGGAGGGAAACACCCTCACAAATAATTATATCATCTATGATGAGTTTTCTTGGATTGAATGATAAAGTATTAGTTTATAAGTATGATAATTTATTGTGGGAAAAAGTATTATGGGAATGCTATTTATTTCTGCAGTCTTCGAAGAGATGAAGCACATGCAAAATAAAATAAAAACTTGAACTCCTTATTGTAGTAAGAGGAGAGAGATTGACTTCTAGGATGAAAATGATGTTGTTGAGGGTGAAAGTGGTTGATAGTGACCAATGAGACCCATTTTGTATATAGGGAATCATACACCATAATCTCATGTTTGTGTATGGAATGTAATTTGTATATTAGATCAATTTTATAGATAGGTCACCATATGCCATACTTCCACGTTTGGGCATGAGGTATTTGTATATTGGACACATTGTGCCATTTGTTTTTAAATGTATAGTTGATACAATATTGAGTGTGTATGTGTGTGTATATCATGACACATATTATATGAATTAAAGTGTTTGTTTATTTGATGTTGAAGTGTTAGATTGCTAGTTTGAATTTGCATGTGTGTGGTGATGATGAAATATCACCTATGGTGAAGTGAGCATTCTAATATTTTGCATTGTTGAAGGTTTTTTTCTTGAGCTTTTAAAGACATGTTAGTTAGTTAATTTTCTTGGTGATGCATGTAGTTGATGATCATATAAACTAGCAAGGTCACAACATTACATTTTAAAATATATATTAACACAACTCTTTGTCAATATGGTAATAACATTTTGTAAAAAAAAATCTTGTAAGTTTCATGATTAAATGTTTCCACGGTTGAAATTAACTTTCTTGGTCTAGATTTCATCATAGAAAAACAAAATCTACATTTATGTATGATAAAATCATTATATCTATAATGAGATATAAAAATTCATTATGTGCTTTGTATAGAAATGTGTCATATCTATATATCTCATGGCTTCCATATGCTGCTAATATTAAGTTGAAGGCTAGCACTCTAGGTGTTGTGCATGTAATCCCTATAAAAAAAGAAACCCCTAGGTGAACTAAAAGCTTAGGCTTGTAAGCCTGGAAATCTCTAGAAAGTTGACTGACTTACCTTAGATTCAAAGTCTTTAACAGAGTTATTCTCCTATGAAAGAAATCAAATAAATAATGGAAATTTTCACTTATCATCCCTATTGCTAGAGCTTGTTCAATGGGGTTGGAGAAAAACATTCTTGAGGTCGAGTTCCTTGGCAGAGATCAAGCTTCCTAGTTGTAGTGATTTAACAGAGGAGAGTTTGAGCCAAATATGGGACATAAATATAGTGAGGGGAAGAGACAATAATTATGGAGGAGGATTCTAGTCCAGAGAGTCAGCAATAGATGGGTCACATTCCCAGAGAGGTTGTGTAGAGCTTGCATAGATAGCTTCAGAGGGAGATCAATTTTGTTGAGGAGAAGAGTGATTCAGTTGTAGTTGGTCTAGAAAATATCCAGGAGGCCAAGAGAGTCACTTCTAGAGGAAAATTCAACCAAGATGTCATATTTATAGCAGTTCCGGGGCATATTGAGTAGAGCCTATGCAAGCACTACACAAAGGCTCACACAGAGGTTGTACGAGCAGCTAGTTTTTCCAATTGTTGGAGTTGGGTTAGTCGTGGTTTTGAGGTATTTTCCCCACATAATAATAAAACCATCAGCTACTACACTGGTTTTCCAGCATTGGGTTTTTCTGAGGACATTTGTCCAAAAATAACCGTGTCAAATTTTTATGTGTGTGTGCTAGAATTTTTTCATTTTCCTATTTATTTTCCGCAATGTTTTGTTTGTGAAGAAGTTGCAGTGTGAATTATTCGTTATTTTTCTAGTAAAAAAATAAACTAAATAATAATTTTATCAGTTAGAAGAATAATTTCTAGTTTTTGCTTTTTCAAGTGAATTTTCACAAATACACCCATAAGGAACTCATTATACTTATGAGAACCTTAGGATATGAAAATATAACATAATAGATTTCAAAACAAAAAACCAACTATTTTAATAGTTTCTAAGACTAATATTTGGATGTCAACAATATCATTTCAAACCACAATGTTTGTAGATATAGGAAACATATATTATTTCCCTAATTTTTTTTTTCTAAATGGAAAATAAATTTAATTCATTGAATAAAGTTGAGGGAATTAATGGAAATAAATTCAATATTAGTATGAATTGATTACTAACACTACCTAATAAAAGAAGAAAACTATTAGTAATTAAACAAAATATATAGTTATACAAAGTCCTACAATTAACCACAAAGTTGTTTGAACAAACAAACCAAATAACACTTAGTATACATACTATGTGCTCTGGAATAATATTCAACATTACCATGTCAACTTGTTTATTAATACTCTCCACAATCACCCATGAAGTTGTTTCCAACCCTTCATATACATAATGTGAATCATATAGTATAATATTTGGCATTACCATGTAAGCTTGTCAATTAATGTTGTCCACATTTCAAATTTCAAAGAGATACCCATAGTGAGATAAAAAAATGAAATATATAAGGGAAAAATAAAAACACCAAGATTAAATGATGAGAACCATAACTCGTGACGGTATACTATTATTATAATCAAAATTACCTTTAATTTCAATCTATTTTAATGAACTAAATTCATAAAAAACACTCATAAGTTTGTGTAGGTCCATAATAACCTGGCGAGCTTCTTGAGAACCCTACCAAACTCACCAAAGTAATCAATGCTTCAAACATTATTCCTAAACCATGCTTTATAGCTTAGCATATCAACTTTTTCACATTCCTTACTAAGAAAAACTCTAGATTTATATTTCCTTGAATAAATCAATTATCATCCAATAGAATCATTGGGTTCCCTTAGCTGCATGTCGGTGTCAGGAGTCCAAAAAAATTGAGCATTTTACCATCCAAGTCTCAATTACAATTTTATGATGAGTTACAACTAACTTCTAAGAGCCATTCAAGAACACAATTTGAATTTGGTTCGGGGATAAAAAATTAAACTAAGAAACATAAATGAGTTCAACAACCTTTAGTGAGAATGTTTGGACAAGGCCTATTTGACCCATGTTATCCACAACATCTTTAGTTAATGTTGGAAATAATACTGAGAGGGGGGTGAATCAATATTATCAGATCAATAATTTTATTTCCCAAACAGATTTATATACGCTACTTCAGTGAAGTGAACTAGCATGTACACGCAACTGTGCTTAAAGAAACTAGTGTATATGCAAAGAATTTCTGATTTAGACAGTATATCATGTGTTGAGATTAAACATGTATATCAGAGATTTATATCAGAGATTTATTAGACAGTGCAGTAAAAGTAGAATAAACCATCACACATAAGCAACACACATGAGCACCAAGATTTAAGGCGGAAACCCAATGTGGGTAAAAACCACCTGCTGTTGTCGTCTCTTCTTCTTTTAATAATAAGAAAATCTGTTTACAATCTTGTACTGGTGCAGACTCATACTAGTACATAGGCTTCTACCTGCAGAAGGTTACAACCTTCTCTCATTCTCCAACTTCTATATGAAGGGAGCTACAACCCCCTAGCTCTTGTACTAGCTGATATGTTTACTAGTACATAGGCGTCGACCTACAGAAGGCTACGACCTTCTTTCTTCCTCTAGGGACCACGTTTCATAAATTTTTAGACTAGATACTCCTGGATCACAATACCACAAGTTGAAGGCCACGTTTCATCAAATTTTCACACTGGACCCATCAAAGCCTTTTTAAACTTAAACTGCATCAACCAATATTCAGTTAATCTGAACAATTAGATCATTGACACTAGAACTCTATGTTGAACCCGGAACCCTACATCATCATCTAGAACCAATTGTAACCTCAAAAAGCATGCATTAGAGTGTATACACTACTTTTTTGAACCCAACCTACGTGTATATGCCACTTCCTTTAACCCAACCTACATATATCTCTAAAGATACTGAATCGTACACTTATAAACCACAGACTGTACAATCGGTGACATTATGACGATCTACTATCATATTACAGAGTTCAAAATAGATAGCAACAAGGATCACCCTTCCTTCTTAATCAATTAGATTCAATTTCCTTATACAACAGTTCTACGTTTAGATCTATGAGAACTTCATTGACAGACAACCGTAAAACAACAGAATTTGATTAGATAGATCAGTCATATCTGAAAAGAAGATTTCTTTTTGTATATGCTACTTGGAAGAGTTGAACTTACATGTACACGTGCTTTGGCCAAGATGAACCTGCGCACATATCTGCAAAATTTTGACTCAAAACTTTGCTGCAATTCCAAACTTCAGACAAGCCCAGATCATGATAGATAACAAATAGAACATGCGTAAAACATCAGATCTGGTCACAACCTATATCAGATCATTCAAGAATAAGTCATTTCAAGTCTCACGATTCCTAATCCAATGTTGAACTCAAGGTGCACATTGCTTAGAATCTCATTGCTTTCACACCTTGACCTAATGATCTTCTCCTCCTTATATACTCTTAAGCCTTTCTCAACACCTTAGACCAAAGCCACTTAGGACCAATACCTTGGACCCAATACCTAGGGTCAATACCTTGGACCAAATGCCACAGACCAATTACCTTGGACCAAAATACCTTGGATTAAATACCTTGGACCAAAAACTTGGTTTTCCAACATGTACACGTTTTTCCTCCTGTGAAAGTGCGTGTATACGTTATACTCTACTTTTATTTTGTTAAACCTCATGTATACGCGCCTTGGACAAAGTGAACTAGCATATACCTCTCTTTCTTCATTCTTTGGAGTCTGATCTGTAATTCTGTGTTGTTGACCTACTACACTGTGAACTTTCATCTGAGTGAGTTGCCATCAAGGAATATACATGTATCATAATGCCAACAATCTCCTCCTTCGGACTTGATGGAAACAAAAACACCAAGACACTTTCCCCCTTTGACATCAAGGAAAAAGGGTAGACCAAGATATTCTCTCCCCTATGTTGTTCATGCTCCGCCTGAGTGCATGCTGAATTCTCTGATTGAGCTCCCCTTTGTACATGCTGAGATGCACTGAAACCGTTCATGCTACCCTTGAGCACAAACAAAGTCTACAAAAATATTCTCCAAAAGGATAACATGACTCTATAACACAATTATGTGAGTATGACCTTCCTATTACCAATGATGCATACATACGTCCATCTCCTAACCAAGTGGGGATATACCAAATTTGACTCATCCACCCAACCAAGTGGGGATATACCACTTATTTATACATGACAGAAATATAATTACATCATCCATCCCATGCAAAGTGGGGATACAAATTACATCGTTTGTCCAATAGGACTCATTCAAATGTATGAGAAAACATATCATACCCAAGACTTTTACATGACTTAAGTAACAAAAAAATATAAATATCTGAAGCCATAGTTGGACTGAGCAACCATAATGCCAAAAATGCAGAATGAGAGTGAAGGCTAATGCTCCCCCTGAACCTGTGCTACCTATGCATTGTTAACAAGTCAATGATTAAGGCATCTTTTTCAGTTAGATAAAAATTAATGAACATAGTATATCAATAGACTACAATCATCAACATCAGAAAGAGAACCCATATCAGAGCTTGCCCCGCTTTTTTTCTTGTCTGAAAAACATATACGCTCATTGACCCACATAAACCCATGTGTGTACACGACTATACTTCATGAAACACATGTATAATAACATTTCTTTGAAAAATGAGATTTAACAGCAAGATGATGCAACAACTACTCCCATCTTTTGTCTAAGATATTCAAATGTTTCTCTGGGCAGTGGTTTAGTGAATATATCAACAACCTATTCTTTGGAGGGAACATACTCTAATTTGACCTTTTGTTCAAGCACTTGTTCACGTAGAAATGGTATTTGATGGGTATGTTCTTGGTCTTGGAGTGCACGACTGGATTCTTTGAAATACTGATGGCATTTGTATTATCACATAGAATGGAGATGGATGGAGTATATGTGATCTGAATGTCTTGCAAGTTTTGCATTATCCAAAGTAGTTGTGTGTAGCAAGATGTAGCAGCCACATATTTTGCTTCAGCTGTGGATAAAGAAATTGAAATTTGTTTCTTGTTGAACCAAGACACTAACCTAGAACCCATATAGAATGCACCACCATTGGTGCTTTTTCTATCATCAACACTTCCTACCCAATCTGCACCTATATATGCATGAAGAATAAGATCTGCATCTCTAGGATACCATAAACCAAAGTCTTGAGTTCCTTGAAGATTTTGGAAAATTCTTTTGACTTCTTGAAGGTGTGATTCCTTTGGATTTGCTTGGAATCTTCCAACTATTCCTACTGCATGCATGATGTAAGGTCGGGTACCTATTATATAAAGCAGACTTCCAATCATGGATCTGTAAGTTCGTTGATGTACTGCTGTTGATTCATCATTTGAGCTGAGACTACATCCTGTTACCATTGGGGTACATACAAGTTTAGAATCTTCCATTCTGTACCTTTTCAAGATCTATTTGAGATATTTGGTTTGTGAAAGAAAAATACCATTTTTATTTTTTTGAACTTGTAGACCAAGAAAATAGGTAAGTTCACCAAGCAAGGACATTTCAAATTCTTGCTGCATTACTGAAGAAAATTTTTGACTCATGGATTCTTCATTGCTACCAAAAATAATATCATCAACATAAACAATAATAATTACCAATTTATCAGTTTCAATCTTTGTATATAGATTGTTATCTGTTGAAGCTTTTGTAAAACCTTGCTGGTGTAGATATTTGTCAAGGCGGTAATACTAGGCCCTTGGAGCCTATTTCAGACCATAGAGGGCCTTTTTGAGTCTGCATACAAGTTTGGATCATTTCCAAGAATGAATCCTTTTGGCTATTCAATATAAACTTCTTCTTCTAAATCTCCATTTAGGAAGGCTGATTTTACATCCATTTGGTATACTTTGAATTTCTGAAAGCTAGAAAGAGTAAGAAACATCCTTATGGCTTCAAGTCTAGCAACCGGTGAAAAAATTTCTTCAAAATCTATACCTTCTTGTTGAGCATACCCTTTACAAACAAGTCTAGCCTTGTTTCTAATGACTTCTCCATTTTCATTCAACTTGTTTTTGAATATCCATTTAGTTCCTATAATATTTTTATCATGAGGTCTAGGAACTAATTCCCAAGTATCATTTTTTCAATTTGCTCAAGTTCTTCATCCATGGCCTTGACCCAACATTCATCTTTGCATGCTTCTTTTACACTTTGAGGTTCAGTGGAGGATAGTAATGTTAGATAGCTTGAGGTCCCTATAATAGTTCCTCTTGTCTATACACTTGCCTCTTTTTCCCCTAAAATTTGAGTTTCTAGATGATTTTTCTTAACATACCTGGAAGGAGTATTTTCTTCTATCACTATTTCCTCTTCTGGTGCTTCATTGGTTTCTTATTCAATATGATTTTGATTTGATGTGGGAAAATAATCCCCTTCTTCTTCATTGTCATAATCTTCTGTCGATTCTATCTATTTGGATTTTTGCATGCTTCATCAACTACAACATCAATGCTTTCAATAGTTTTTCCAAGTCTTTTATTACAACATTTATATCCTTTACTTTTGGAAGAATAACCAAGAAGAATACCTTCATCCACTCTGGGTTCAAGCTTACCAAGTTTTTAATAAGTCCTTTTGATATAACATTTTCTTCCAAAAACTTTAAAGTATTTTACAGTAGGAGTCTTACCATACCAAAGTTCATGTGGAGTTTGAGTGTTGTTTACCCGAACATTTTCTTGGTTGAGAATAGTTACAGTAGTGAATGCAGCTTCACCCCAAAAGGTTGCAGGAGTTCTAGATTCATCTAGCATAGCTCGATCCATTTGTTGAACTGTTCTTTTCATTCTTTCTACCACACCATTTTGCTGGGAGTCCTTGTGGTGGAGAATTGCCTTTTTATTCCATGTTGTTCACAAAAGTCAAAGAATTCATCAGAGGTAAATTCCCCTCCTCGATTTGATCTGAGGCATTTGACTTTTCGATCTGATTCATTTCAACCAAAGTTTTGAAGGCTTGCAACTTTTCAAAAGCTTCATCTTTATGCTTTATAAGACCTATCCAACACATTCTAGAAAAATCATCAATGAACAAAATAAAGTATTCTTCTCCATGAGGTGACTTTTTCCTTGATGGTCCACATAAATCAGTATGTACAAGTTCAAGAGGCTTACTAGTTGATCCTTCTTTTTCCATGAAGTGAACTTTGGTTTGCTTACCGATTTGACATGGTTTGCATATTTTATTTTCTAGGATGCTGATATCTGGAAGATCATGAACAACCTTGAATCTGCATGCTTTTCTTATTTGAGAGAAGCTTAGATGTCCCAATCTTCTATGCCACAGCTAGTTTTCATCATTTTTGTTGTTGTTTTCCTCCCTTGAGTGTGTATAAGTTGTTTGGAGTTCTTGTACCTTTGATCACGGTCTCTCATGTATCAAGCTCATGAACAACACATCTGTTTGATTGAAACACCCCTTCGTTTCCTTGATCACACATTTGATTGACACTCAACATGTTATGCTTTAAATCGTCTAGATACACAACATTTCCAGCTTTAACCTTTTCTTTTAAGAAAACAGAGCCTTTACCTTTTATGACAGCAAGAATGTCATTTCCAAATGAGACATTCTTTTCCTTTTCTAAGGAATTATATCAGTGAATTTTTTCTTTGTCACTTGTCATGTGTTTTGAGCATCCACTGTCGATGTACCACTGATTTTCTTGTCCTTCTGCATACAAGGCTATACCACATCTTTCTGTTTGAGATTCTTTCCTTCTCCATATCTTGGGATTTAATGGAGTTTTCTCCTTTTGAGATGTTTGCTGAAATTTTCTATTGCATGCAGATTCTTCATGACCAAAGTTGTTACAGACTGAGCACTCTATTTCATTTTCTAGTCATTTCTTGGTCAAACTAAGCCATTAGTTAGTCAACATAGTCGTTACTTGATCTAAAATTATAGCTGTTGGATGTTATTCTCTGTCTATTTAACATGCAATCTGGATCTGATTCTTCAACTTGTCCTAACAATGAACCACACTGGTTGGTTCGAAACACGTCGACAAATGAAATATCATGTGGTTTACGCCAAAAAATCTCTCATAAAGAGAAAAGTTATTATAGGAACTTTTCTTGATCCCTATTACATTCCTTTGATTTTATGCTTCTCTAGTCATGATGGTTTTGTAAGCAACACATTGAGAAGCTTTGTGTCCAAAATTATGACATGAAAAAACATTGCCCATTAAAGAAGTTACTGCGTCTATCGAATCTATTAACCTGCTGATTGTAGTTTGTATTGATATTCAACTTTGGATCAAATTGAGTATGATTTACCTGAGGTTGGTTGTGGGTTCTATTCATCCTTGGAGTAAACTGAGTCTGATTTACTTGGTGATATGCTTTATGCTTTTGCTAACGATTGTCATACTGTTCACTGGTCTTTGCCGCATCAAGATAGCTTTTGGTGGAGGTTGATGACTTCTGTGATTGATATGCCTCTTCAGTATATCCAAGACCTGTCTTTATCAGAGGAGAACGCCGAACATTGATAATTTCATTTAAAGTTTATGATCCTTTAGCAAATGTAAGATTGAGAGATTTCATTTTCTCAAGATCCTTTCTTAGACCCACAATTTCACATTCAAGTTTTTCATTGTGTTTTTCTTTTTCAACAAGTTGGTATGTCAAGGTATCTATAATCATATTCTTTTCTTCTAAACAGATTTTGAGTTTAGATATTTCTTCATGAAGGTCTTCTTCGTCTAAAGCATCCCAAAAATTATCATTGCCATAAGCCATGAGAAGTCTATAATCTTGTCCAATTTCATCTTCATCACTATTAGATAAACCATCGTGATCTTCATGAGTATAGTAACTCCTTTTATTCACAACTTGTTTTCTATTCCCTTTTACATATTCCTTTCGTTTTTCAAATTTATATTTATGAGGACATTTGGCAGCATAATGACCGAATCTGCCACAAGAATTACATTTGAAGGGACCTCTAAACCTTCCAGAACCTCGTTGAAGCTTTTTGACAAAGTTTACCTCATCTTCTTCTTCTGAAATATGTCATGATTCATTGTGTTCTTACTTTCCTTTTACTGAAGCTTTGAATGCAACTTCTCTCATATCTAATGGTCCTCCTTTTCTCATCTCGAAGGTAGTTAAGATTTTGTGAAGCTGCATCATAGTGATATTCTACAGATCTTGTTTTTCTTCTATGGAAGACACTTTGGATTCAATTTAGTAGACAAGGATCTCAAAACTTTCTCAACTAAGGTAACCTCCTTAATTTCTTCACCCAGATTCTTCATACAAATGACAACCTCATCTATACGTAGGAAGTAACTAGCTATGCTTCCATCACTATGCATGTTAAGAGTTTCATATTAAATTCTGAGAATTTTAAGCTTAGCACGTTTTACCTGAGAGTCTCCTTCGTAGCTCAGAACGATTTTGTCCCATATTTTATTTGGATGATTTGAGCTAAATGACTTTGACAAACTCTGATTGTGACAGACTTCCCAATAAATATTGACAGCTTTGGCATTGGTTTCATATTGCTTTTTACCTGCCGTATCTGTAGGAATTGTTGTTGGAAATGTATATCCTCCTTCCACAATTTCCCAGAAATCTGTTCCAAGCGATTGTAGATAGGCTGTGGTTATTATTTTCCAATAAACAAAGTTGCTTCCATTGAAGATTTGTGGTCTGATGGATCCCATGTTTTCTTGATTATTCATGTTGAAGGATCTCCCTTCAAGCGATCAAGCTTCTTTTGAAGGATCTGCTCTGATACCAATTGTTTGAAATAATACTGAGAGGGGGGTGAATCAGTATTATCATATCAATAATTTTATTAACCAAACAAATTTATATACACTACTTCAATGAAGTAAACTAGTATGTACACGCAACTTTGCTTAAAGAAACCAGCATATATGCAGAGAACTTCTAATTTAGACAGTTTATCATGTGTTGAGCTTAAATCAGTATATCAGATATTTATTAGACAATGTAGTAAAACCAGAATAAAGCATCACATAAGCAACACACATGAACACCAAGATTTAAGGTGGAAAACCACTTGTTTTTGTCGTCTCTGTCTTCTTTTAATGATAAGAAAATATGTTTACAATATTGTACTGGTGTAGACTCATACTAGTATGGAGGCTTCTACCTGCAGAAGGTTACAACCTTCTCTCGTTCTCCAGCTTCTACTAGAAGAGAGCTACAACCCCCTAGCTCTTGTACTAGCCAATATGTTTACTAGTACGTAGGCACCAACCTACAGAAGTCTACAACCTTCTTTCTTCCTCCAGGGACCACGTTTCATAAATTTTCAGAATGGATACTCCTGGATCACAACACCACAAGCCGAAGGCAACATTTCATCAAATTTTCACACTGGACCCATCAAAGCCTTTTTAAACTTAAACTACATCAACCGATATTTAGTTAATCTGAATGATCAAATCACTGCCACTAGAACTTTGTGCTAAACCTAGAATCCTGCATCATCATCCAGAACTAGCTGTAACCTCAAAAACCATGCGTTAGAGTGTATACACTACTTGGTTGAACCCAACCTGTGTGTATACGCCACTTCCTTTAACCCAACCTGCGTATATCTCTAAAGATACTGAATCATACACTTCTGAACCACAAACTGTACCAATCAATGGCATTATGAAGATCTACTGTCATATTACAGAGTTCAAAATAGATAGCAACAAGGATCACCCTTCCTTCTTAATAAACCAATCAATCAGATTCAATTTCCTTATACAACATTTCTATGTTCAGATTTAAGAGGACTTCATTGACAGAGAGTAGTAAAACAATAGAATTTGATCAGATAGATCAATCAGATCTGAACAAAAGCTTTTCCTTTTGTATACGCTACTTGGAAGAGTCAAACCTGTGTGTACACGTGCTTTGGCTGAGACGAACCTGCATATAGATCTACAAATTTTGACTGAGAACTTTGCTGCAATTCCAGACTTCAGACAAACCTAGGTCATGAACAGGCACAAAACATCAGATCTAGTCACAACCAATATCAGATCATTCAAGAACAAGTCATTTCAAGTCTCATGATTCCTAATCCAATGTTGAACTCAAGGTGCACATGAATATTTTAGATCCAGTCCCAAACATAACCTTGCAACATAATATATACTTCAGATAGAATTATTCCTTAGAATCTCATTGCTTGCACACCTTAGCCTAATGATCTTCTCCTCCTTATATACTCTTAGGCCTTTCTCAATACCTTGGAGCAAAACCACTTAGGACCAATACCTAGGGTCAACACCTTGGAACAAATGCCTTGGACCAAATGCCTTGGACCAATTACCTTGGACCAAAAATACCTTGGATCAAATACCTTGGACCAAAAACTTGGTTTTCCAACATGTACACGCTTTTCCTCCTGTGAAAGTGAGTGTATATGTTATACGCTACTTTTGTTCTGTTAAACAGTGTGTATACATGCGTTGGACAAAGTGAACCAACGTATACCTCTCTTTCTTCATTCTTTGGAGTCTGATCTGTAATCCTTTGTTGTTGACCTGCTACACTATGAACTTTCATTTGAGTAAGCTGCCATCAAGGACAATACCTGTATCATAATGCCAACAGTTAAGGTTTTCCAAAATCCCACATTTATGTAAAATTTGCATTGGTCTTTAATGAAGAAAACTATAGCTCTGAAGGCCCAAAAATAAATAATTTTTTACTAATAGTGTTCTAGGAGGGGCATGTCCTAGCTACAACTTGGCGTCAAGAGTCCAATGCAATTAACAATTTAGCCATCAAAGTCTTGGTTAGTTTTATAGTGAGTCACAACTTTCTTCCAAGAGCCAATCATGAATACATTATGAAGTTGGTCTAGGGGTATTAAAACAAAACCAATTAGCATAAATGAGTTTCATAAGCTTCAACATGTGTTTTTTTCCAAGGCTCATGTGAGCACACTACCTAGGATCTTTCAAACGATGGTTTTGCAAAATCTACCCCCTTGTAAAATTTGCATTGGTCTTTGTTCAACAAAACCTTATAATTGAAAATCCTTAAAAAAAAAAAAATTGCCTATAGAGTCCTAAGAGGGGAGTTCCCCTAGTTGTATCCTAATGCTAGGAATCTAAAAAGATGATAGACCACCCACATGAGTTTGAATTTTATGGCGATTTATATTTCACCTCCTAATGTCATTGAGGGACATAAGGTGGATTTGGTCCAAGGTAAAAAAACCAAGCAGAGAAACAAAAATGAGCTTTGTAAGCTCCAACAAGTGTGATTTTCCAAGGCCCATGTGGTCACACTACCAAAATATCTTAAGCTATGGTTTTTCAGAATCCTCCCCCTTGCAAAAAATTTGCATTGGTCTTTCTTGAACGAATCCTAGCTCTAAATATCCTCAAACAAATCAATTTTCACCCTATGGAGTCCTAGGAGGGAGGTTTCCCTAGTTTTAACCTAGTGCTAAGAGCCAAATGGAATCAATGATTCACCCATCCAAGTCTTTGATTGAATTTTATGGCTAATTGCAACTCACTTCATGGAGTCATTTAAGGACATATGTTGAATTTGATCTAGGGATATAAAAATTAAACTGATTAGCATAAATTAGTTTTATAATCTCTATCAAGTTTATTTGATGAATTCCCATGTGACCACACTACACAAAATCTCTCAAGTGAGGATTTTTCAAAATCCGCCCCCTTGTGAAAAATTTAGATTGGTCTTCACAAAAAAAAACCACATATTCATGCATCCTCAAAAAATTTAATTTTTAACTTGAGTCCTAGGAGGGGGTGTTTCTAACTATAACCCACTGCTAATGGTCTAACAAAATTTATTGTTCACCCATCTAAGTCCTAGTTTGAATTTTTTGGCCAATTGCAACTCGCTTCTTAGATCCATTCAGTGGCATATGGTGAATTTATTCCAATAATATACAAAATAAATCAAGTAGCAACAATGAGTACCATAAGCTTCAAAAAGAGTGTTTGGCCAAGTTCTATGTGGCCACATTACCCATAATATATCGATCCATGTTTTTGCAATCCACACCCTTGTGAAAAAATTCCATTGGTATTTTCTGAACAAAAGCCTTGTAATACTCCCTCCAACCCCTTTGTACTATATGAGGCTACGAAAGTTGTTACTTATTGTTTAACTAATCACCAAAGTTTGTTATAAATATAGGGTTAGGAAAAACACTCATTGTACAAGCATGTGAAATTAACTTATGATATCACTGTCACATTTAACTCATAACAATATTTCTAGCGACACTAATTTTTCCTTGATCCAATTCCTAGACCAAAAGTTACACTCATATAAATTTCAACCTATTGCAAGAGGCCATGTTAGCATATTGACCACGTGGTGCCCATGTGGCTTCCATGTAACCCTGACAGGTCAATTTTGTGGGTCTTTCCATCAGGCCTACATCATATTTCCGCAGTCATCACCATTCACAGGGTTTAACATTAAAGAAGGTAAAGGTAGTGGTGGGCGATGAGCGATAAGGGAAGTCCATGGTCGCACCTTGGAACTCTAAAAGGGTTGTCCTACCCTGACCGGTGTGCTCACAGGTGTTGCAATGTGTAAATATTTTGGTAGCAAGTGGTGAGTAATGTGCACTAAAATGAGATATGCCCTCAAGGTTGTAGCAAAACCCCACCACTAGGTCTCTCGCCCACTATTAAACCATGTTTGACCATGTGTATCAGCCTTGCTCATTCCTTAAACTTAACCACTATCATTTATATTCAATAACCGATGTTTTTCACACTTGACGTGGTTATGTTGGGGTGCAGTTCCATTAATGCTTGCTCGATGTCATCCTAGAAAAATTCATGTGAGTTTAAAGTCCACTGCCCACCGATGTCGATGGCATACCATACATCATAGGAAATGAATATCCCAAGGTAAAGTCTATGAAAGGAAGAGTGGTTGTCTTTCGCATGCTTGGAAACTTGCAGTCTTAAAGCATGCCTACCCTCGGGAGTTGTGGCCCAAATCCCGAGGTACTAGCCTCTAAGTTTAAACAAGTAACAAAAATGAGAGTATTTGGATATATGTATTCCTTTAATTACTTTCAGGGTTCCTTACTTTAACCATTAACACACATCTATACATTATTCATGAATGGTATGATAAACAATAGAGTCCAAGAAAACATCAATCAACAATCTATTCATGGACATATCAAGGAGCTTCACAACTTAAACATTCATTCATATCCATAATGCACAAGATATTTCATCATTCACACATAATGTGAATCTATCACAATTTATAATTTGTTTCACATGAGAAATGTACACTTATCTATGTGTTTAAATACAACTAGAAATTGAAGGAGGGACTTCAAATCCCCACCCAACCGTAGGTCAACCACACTGTAATCTTTCTTGCAGGAAACCACCCTTGAGCTAGATCCAAATTCTAAGGGGATGGGTTTCTAGATACGTTCACACCCAATGCTTAATCATATAACCAAGAGGATGATTCCATTATCTAGGTGGTTTCATAGCCCCAAGGAAAGCACCACTGTGACTCACTTTCACTTTAACTAAAACACAAGGCTTCACCCAATATCAAATGAGTTTTGTCTTAGTTCGAGGAGGTGGAATCACTAATTTTTGGTGGTTTATCATCCTCCTTTCATGGCAAGCACCACAAGGTTCCATAGTTCACTTTCGATGTCGTTTCATAGCCCCAAGGCAAGCACCACTGTGACCTATATTGAACTATCACAATGATTTACTACCAAAGAAAAAAGCACCAAGTGGTTTCAAATCCCCAATGCAAGGACCACAATGATTTAGTTCTCCACTTATCTCCTCATTGATCAATAAATCTTAGACACAGTGTCCAATTCCCTCAACAAAATAATAAGGAACACTTTCCTAATTAATAGAGCCCATGGTTCCTTCACACCCATTTTTGCACCTTCTAGCTTCCACACCAGTAGCTTTGAGTAGATAGCCTCTCAAGTTTCTTCACCTGCAAATCCCTTGTTCCATGGTCTTTGGTACACAAAATTCTCTTTGAATGATAAGATTCTGCACGAACCCCTCTTTTGATCCATACAGCTACTAGAAGGATGAAGTCTAAAGTCTCTAGATTCTTCATCCCTCCACTCTTCTTATTTTTCCACTCATGGGATTTTGGTTCACATACTCTTTCTCTCACTCTACATTCCATGAGGAGAAGAGATATTATGGCACCTTCCTTCACCTAGGATTCCCACTATGACTTTAATGATTGTCAGTGTAGGCCAGTTTGTCAGTGTAGGCCAGTTCGTCATTAGGTGGGTAATCATGACAATTCATTAAGATTGGTATGGCCTGCTCATTTCATGCCATAGGAGAACCAAACAATGTGAAATGGGAACTCAATGACCCTCTAGGCACACACAAAGTGCTCAGTAGCCCTCTCTTCTAATCTTTGGATTTGTATGTACCCCCAGTCAAACTGGTCATTAATTTATTTCCACATAAATTTTCACACATCCATAATTTTCACAATTGGGTCTACGTACATGGGGTGTTATGGAAAAATGATTTTTACAGACCCCACCCTTTTAAAGGAGCACCATCCTTGGTCTTATATAATTATAACAAAAAATAACTACTAAGATTTATATTTATATCTCTTACATTCATTTATATAGAAAACAAAAATGGGTAAGATACCCTCATTTGATCTATTATTTCCTGGGTGGCTTCATTTGGTCCAAACTACTTCCATTGCAGCTTGACCTACTCTATTACTTGATTCCAAAGTGTAATTTTCCTTCAATCCAGGATTCACAATGGTTTTGGTTAGAACTCTCCCTTGAGTTCCACCTATATCACAGACCAATTAATAATATGATTAGTGTCATGTACATACTTCTTAAGCAAAGAAATGTAAAAAACATCGTATGCTTTCACTGTGGCTGGTAAGGTTAATCCATAAGCCATTAGCCCCACTTTTGGGTGGAAACTTTGCACAAGATCCCACTTTCAATGAAATCTTCCTTGTTATGATGTGGAGATATACATGCTCTCCCACTTGAAATCCCTTATGCATTCTCTATTGATCTTCCTAAATATTTTTCCTATCCTTGGTTTCGTTCAATTCCTTCTTGATATAGCGCACCCCCTGCTCCATCTCTTTTAACATATCTAAACCAAGAACCACCCTACTCACTGGGTCATCCTAGCTAATAGAAGTGTTGCAGTTTTTTCCATACAA
Organism: Pinus taeda; assembly: GCA_000404065.3. NCBI lineage: Eukaryota > Viridiplantae > Streptophyta > Pinopsida > Pinales > Pinaceae > Pinus > Pinus taeda. The sequence continues at coordinate 333,528 of APFE030557731.1, read as the reverse complement.
AGCCTCAATAGGCCCATCTTTAATGATTCTTGATTCTTGTTGTTGTAGGAAAACTAAATTAGTGGTAGGAATTCTCCCCGCCTCTTTGGTTGATGCATAAAATACATCCTCAACATGTATTCTAAAATAATGTTCACTCTTCCAGTTTATCCATCCATTTGAGGATGATATGTGCTAAAAGCTAGTTGGGTTCCAAAACCAACAAACAATGTCTTCCAAAAATTGGAAGTAAACTTGTCATCATGATTCATGATCTTAGATGATTTTCTTGGGTATGCCATGCAATTTGAATATTGCCTTCATGAAAATATTATCTATGTCAATTTCCTTGTGAGTGGGCTTAACAACTATAGAGTGATTTTTCTTACTTAACTTATTCACCACCACCATAATGGCATCATGTTGCTCGGATGTTCTAGGAAATCTTGTGATGAAGTCCATATATATTAATTTCCACTTCCACTCAGTAATGAGAATTGGTTGTAGTAATACCACTAGGTATTTAAATTCTACTTGTACCTGCTAACATTCCAGGAACCGAACAATGTACTTAGAAACTTCCTTCTTCATACCCAACCATAATATATTTTATTTATGTTTGTTATCATTTTCAGATAACCAAGATGTATGAGTAAGGTATTTTGTGAAACTTATTCAAGCTGAGCTTCTTCAAGTCATTCATACAACATATATACCACATGTCATTTAATTTCAAAATATCGTTGTCTATGAGCATGTAATTCTTACTCAATGTCCGTTCTAGCTCCTTCTGTAAGTGATCTTTCACACGAGGAAAGTTCTTATCCTGTATCAAGGCTCACTTGACCTTTTCTTTAATATTAAATTCACAAGTTCTCATGGCTGCCAAGTGTGCCACTTGTAGGCTTCTACTAAGCACATCTTCCACTTTGTTTTCCTTGCCTTTGATATGATTTATTTTGAAGTCAAATTCACTAATCAATTCCAACCATCTGGCTTGTCTTGCATTTAACTTGGGCTAGTCAAACAAATATCTTAGCCCTCCATGGTTTGATATCAATACAAACTTCCTCACAAGAAAGTAATGCCTCCATATTTTCAATGTATGCCCTATTGCTATAATTTTGAAGTCATAAGGGACATAATTCTTCTCATATTCATTTGATTTTCTTAAATCATAACATACCACATGACCTTCTTGCATCAAGATTCCACATATTCCTTCCTTAAAAGCATTTGTGCAGACCAAGAAATTATTTTCTAAATTTGTTATCTGCAAAATAGGTGCACATATGAGAAATTGTTTAAGTCATTCAAAACTAGTTGCACATTATTATGTCCATTAGAATTTGACTCCTTTCCTCTGAAAATCTGTGATTGGATGCCAAATCTTTGAAAAATATTAAATGAATCATTGGTATTATCGAACCAATCCCATAAAAAATATCACTTCAATGGAATTTTCTTTCAAGTAGACCAAGATGTCATCTACGAAGACCAATACAAACTTGTCCCAAAAATGGTTGAGGACGTTCTTCATCAAACACATAAATGTGGTTGGGGCATTGGTAAGCCCAAATGGCACCACCACAAACTTGTACTGTCCATATCTTGTCCTAAAAGTTTTTTCACAAATGTATTCATCCTCGATTTAGACTTGATGATAGATAGATATCAAGTATATTTTTGTGACCACTGCATTCCCTATGAGTCGATCAAATAATTCAATAACTCTGGGAAATGGGTACCTTTTCTTCATTGCTTCTTTATTCAATTATTAATAGTCAAAGCATAACTACAACGTTCCATCCTTTTTCTTCTCAAATAATCCTAGGGCTCTGCAGGGTTACACACTAGGTTTGATATACCATTGGTTCAACCTTTCTTTCAATGGAAATTTTAACTCCCCTAACTTTGTCATGCTCATACAATATGGGACTTTCGAGACTGGCATTGATCTAGGAATCAACTCAATGGATAAATCAATTTCTCTCCTTGGTGGAAATCCTAGTATTTTGTTTGGAAATACATCATTGAAATATTTTATGACTGGGTGAGCTTTCATTCTAGCCTCATCACTCTCTGTTTCACTGGTTACTTGGACTACATATAGGGAACAACCTTTTTAGCTACACCTCTTTACCTATAGTCAGATGATATTTACCTGACAGAAACATGCTTCCTTATTCTTTGAAGCGCCAATTTCTCACCTTCATCATTGAGGCATTCCAGTGACTTATTGTAGCAGTCATTTTTTTTATTTTTTGGGCCACTATTCAAGCCATGTTGATTAGGAAATTATACAACCCTAGTGGTAAATGGTTAAAGGTGGTTATAGTGTTCATGTCACTTAGATTGATGATGCACGATTCCCCTAAGTTTGTTTCCTTCTTTTGTGTCTCATGGCTAGTTTGACCAACCACAATTTCTCATGAACTTTCCATTGGAGGTCACATAATTTTGCAACCTCCGGTCTAATATAGATAAAATTAGATATTGGGTCAATTAAAATTTAAATTGGTTGGTTAAAAAGCATAACTTCCTTCTTAATTACTAAAGCTTGATGGTTGACCTTACTATTGGCAACATAAGTTTGTGGCATGTTCTGAGCCACATCATTCACTATTGCTTCCTCTTGCACATTGTACAACCTTGTGCCATTCTATTGTTTCTAAGGAAAATCTCTCCACATGTCCAAAACTGCAAAGGCCCTCTTCTAATATAAATGACCTCTTATATCACTAGTTTATTTGGAGGATCTATACTATCAATAGTAATTTTTTGTTGAAACTCACCATTGGTGGGGGTTGAACTTCATAGGTCTCCCTCCTAGCTTATATCTTGAGGGTCTCATCCCTTCCCCTTGAATCCAATATTATCTCTTGCTTTCCAATTAGTTTGGAACTTGGCCTTATGATATGATTGCTTTTAACAATATTTTTCCTTTTGAATAGTGTTCTCCAAGGTTCTTGGCTCATCAAACTCAATTATGTCATGGTGATCTTAAAGTAATCCACTTAGGTGCCTTTGAGTCTTCACCTTCTTGTCTTTGATGTATGGAATGTACATCAACATATCCAAGAATCTGTTAGTGTACTCATGAACAATAATATTTCCTATCTCATGCTTATGGAATTATTTAACTGTGTTATCATAGTTCCTCTCAAAATGGCACTTATCATGAAAATGTTTCTCAAACCTTCTCTATGTCAACTCTTTCTCTCTAATTTCATTGACATTCATTAACTATTCAAACCATATGTTGGATTTTCCTTTCAATATGAAAATAACCACTCTGTTTTTCATATTATCAGATTAGCCATGGACTCTAAAATACATCCTCAGTCCTAACAACAAATATTTTTCCCCTTCGGCCATTTTAATCTTTCCATCGAAGGTGGGAGGCTTGGATTTATTGAACTTCCCTAGCAATGAGCTCTTCTAACTCCTCTTTTTCCAATTATTTATTTTAGTTGCAATGCTAGACAACTAGTTATTATTGTTGGATTCTCTTTCCGGAGTAGTGAGTGGAGTTTTTGTTGGGTGTGGATCCTGATTATCTTCTCTATTCAAAGGTATTACCACATTGGACCCTAGTTTGTAATGGGGCGGCAACGCCACCCGTAAAATATTTGTTGCAGGGGGGTCCGGGGGGGTGACTACACCCCCAAAGCTAAGAATATATGTAAAATTGCCTTGTAAAATGTTGTAATTTCGTAGTCAATCTGGGCCATTCATTAGGCAGAGATTTGATGGTAGAAGTTATGTTTAATTTAGGGTTTTTTTTTTGCCATAGAAGGAAACCCCTCGCTATATATGAGGGAATTATATTGCATCTATGTATATATGTATTCTAAGTGAGGAAGAGAGAGGAGATTGAGAGCGAATAGGGAGTTATAGCAGATCTGTTGCAGGTTGTATCTCTTCAGTTTGCTAGATAATATAAAAGGAAGGACTGGCTATTTCTCCATGGACATAGCCCAAACTGGGTGAACCACGTATATCTGTGTCTCTCTTGCTTTATGTGTTTTCTGTGTTTATATTTATACAATATTTTATGTGTTCCATTTCTCTGTAATATATAATTTTTTAACAACTGGTATCAAAGCCGAAGGTCTATTTGGCTTATAAACTCGTAGGAGAGAAGGGTTCTTGGTTTGAGTGGGAGAAATGGCGAAAGATGGTAGGTTTAGGGTTGAAAAATGCAATGGACAAAACAACCAACTATGGAAGATGCAGATGGAAGATTATCTATATTAGAGAAATCTATACCAACCATTGTGCAGAAAGACAAAGAAGCTGACGAGTATGACAGACACAGAATGGGATATTCTCGACAGAAAGGCACTTGGAACAATATGGTTGTGCCTAGCGGTGTTGGTAGCATTTAATATTTCAAAGGAAACAACAACAGATGGTTTAATGTCAACATTGGTCAAACTATATGAAAAACCCTCGACCTCAAATAAGGTATTTCTTATGAAGCATTTATTTAATATGAAGATGTTAGAAGGTGGATCTGTTGTTGATCATTTACATGAATTTAATACAGTTACTACTGAGTTAAGTTCTGTAGGGGTAGCTTTTGATGATGAAGTTAGGGCTCTATTATTTCTATGCTCATTGCCAGAAAGTTGGAATGGTTTAGTTATGGCCATTAGTAACTCTGTCTCTAGATCTAGTACTTTAAAGTATGATGATGTTGTCGGTGCAATCCTTAGCGAGGAAATGCAACATAAAATATTTGGTGAGACATCAAGTAATGCTTTGACTGCAGAGACTAGGGAAAGAAAAATGAAAAGAGGAAAGAGCCCTGGATATCACAGTAAGTCAAGAAAAGATAGATCCAAGTCCAGATCGGGGATAGTGTGCTGGAAATGCGGGAAGAAAGGAAACCTAAAAAAAGACTGCAAGTCTCAAAAGGGAAAAGAAGGAGACGCGCAGCAAGAAACTAATCATGAAGCAAATGTAACAGGGGATGTGTTGCAAGATGCTTTGATTCTTTCATTAGAAAATATTATTGATGATGGGTGGTAAATTCAGGGGCCTCATTCCATGCCACAACTGATAAGAAACATTTTTATGATTGTGTTCAAGGAGATTTTGGACAGGTTTGATTGGGTGATGATAAACCTTGTAAAATCATTGGAATGGGTACAGTTTTCATAAAACAACAAAATGGAAATAAATGGCTATTGAAGGAGGTAGGGCATGTTCTAGATCTGAAGAAAAATATGATTTCAACAAGGCAGTTGGGAGGTGAAGGTTGCATAACTACTTTCACAGATAAAACCTGGAAGGTCACTAAAGGATCCCTGGTAATAGCGAAAGGAGGAAAGGTTGGTACATTGTATTTATGCAATGATATTTCTAATTATGTTAATGCTTTAACCTCTACATGAGAAGATACGACATTGTGGCATCATAGGCTCATGGAAATGAGTGAGAAGGGGATGCAGATTCTTCACTCAAGAAATTTGTTGTCAGGTTTGAAGCATGTTGATTTAAAATTATGTGAGAATTGTGTTTATGGAAAACAGAAGAGAGTCAGATTCCTTAGAGTTGGGAAAGAAAAAAGAAGAGAGAAAAATTAGAGCTTGTGCATACAGATGTATGGGGACCTACTAAGGTATCATCTCTTGGTGAATTTTGTTATTATGTTACTTTGATTGATGATGCAACCAAAAAAACCTGGATTTATTGTATTCGAAATAAATCTGATGTATTTGATATTTTCAAGAAATGGAAAGCTTTGGTTGAAAATGAGACACGAAAAAGGTTGAAGTATCGTAGATCAAATAATGGAGGTGAATATTGTAGCAAAGAGTTTGATGGATACTATTCAGAGAATGGAATTCGTAAAGAGAAGACAGTTCCAGGAACACCACAAGAAAATGGTGTGTCAAAAATGATGAACAGGAAAATCATGGAGCGTGCAATGTATTGCATGCAAGATTTCCTTTACAATTTTGAGTAGATGTTGCAGATACTGTTGTTTATATAATAAACAGAGGGCCTTCAAGTTCCTTGGATGATGGTATTCCAAAGGAGGCATGGATAGGTAAAAAGGTAAACTACTCTTTTTTAAAGACTTTTGATTGTGAAACCTTTGTCCGCATTAATAAAGAAAATAGAACAAAGCTTGAGGCAAAATCAAAGAAATGTACGTTTATTGGATATGGTGTTAATGATTTTGGTTATCGTTTTTATGTTTATGAAAAACACAAAATCATTAGGAGAAGAGATGTCATATTTAATGAAAAGGTTTTGTATAAGGATCAGCTACAGGAAAAGAAACAGGAAAAAGAAAACAGAGAATACATAATGCTTGACGAGATCACAGAAAAAGTGATGGTGCCTGAAAATCATAATGATCAATAGCCAGAACAACAACCACAACAGCAACAAGCACCTCAAACACCTGAAAGTGGTGTTGGAAGATCTACCAGGATAAGTAGACCCCCTAAACAATACTCTCCTTCATTATATTATGTATTGTTGACTGATTCTGGTGAACCAGAATGTTATGAAGAAGAAGTACATGTAGAAACTAGGAAGAAGTGGGAGCAAGCCATGAAAGAAGAGATGGACTCCTTAGGACATAACCAGACTTGGGACTTAGTCAGGTTGCTTGCACGTAAAACAACATTGCAGAATAAATGGGTTTACAAGTTGAAGGAAGAAGATGGAGGTAGAAAAAGGTATAAAGCTGGAATTGTGGTGAAAGGGTTTGCACAGAAAGAGGGTATAGACTTTGATGAGATATTTTCATCTGTTGTTAAAATGACTTCAATCATAACTATTTTAAGTCTAGTAGCAGCTGAAGATTTTCATCTTGAGCAATTATATGTAAAGATAGCCTTTCTCCATGGGGATTTGGAGGAAGAGATATATATGCAACAGCCACAAGGATATGAGGTAAAAGGGAAGGAGAAACTAGTGTGCAAG